>SJYX01019336.1:275163-287742 GCA_006410675.1 Oreotragus oreotragus | reverse complement strand
TCACACAGAGTCGGACACAACTGAAGTGACTTAGCAGCAGCAGCAGCCATATGTGGCCACTGAGTCTTTGAAATATGGCTCCTGTTATCAGAAAACTTATTTTTTTTTTAACATTTTAATTAACTAGAAATGTAAATAGCCATCTGCAGCTGGTGACTTCAAGACTGGACAGACACAAAATTGGAACATTCCTCTTTGACCAATGTAACATAAAAAATATTTCCCAGCATATATTCAAAGCAGTCATGATATATTTATATAGGCACTAACCAAATATATCTTACATACTTAATACTTAACCTAAAATATTTTCCTTCCTCCAATACAGTAGATTTTCCTTTTCTTCAATGATAGCTATCAGCTATTCAGCTCAGTTCAGTCGCTCAGTCATGTCCGACTCTTTGTGACCCATGGACTGCAGCATGCCAGGCCTCCCTGTCCATCACCAGCTCCCGGAGTTTACCCAAACTCATGTCCATTAAGTCGGTGATGCCATCCAAACATCTCACCCTCTGTCGTCCCCTTCTCCTCCCACCTTCAATCTTTCCCAGCATCAGGGTCTTTTCAAATGAGTCAGCTCTTCGCATCAGATGGCCAAAGTATTGGAATTTCAGCTTCAACATCAGTCCCTCAAATGAACACTCAGGACTGATCTCCTTTAGGATGGACTGGTTGGATCTCCTTGCAGTTCAAGGGACTCTCAAAAGTCTTCTCCAACACCACAGTTCAAAAGCATCAATTCTTCGGTGCTCAGCTTTCTTTATAATCCAACTCTCACATCCATACGTAACTACTGGAAAAACCATAGCCTTGACTAAACAGACCTTTGTTGACAAAGTAATGTCTCTACTTTTTAATATGCTGTCTAGATTGGTCATAATTTTCCTTCCAAGGAGTAAGCATCTTTTAATTTCATGGCTATTATAAGTAAGGAAAAATTATCCCCGAAGCAAAGCTTCCCTGTCACCACTATGGAAGCAGTCATCACTCTAAGACTCACACATCATTTTACGTGTACGTATCTATCACAGAACCCACCACAGTGTGTTAGATCAGTGTTTACATTTTGATTCCCCCCATCTCTAGCAGAATGTAAGCAATGATCTAATATGCTGTCCCCTCCTGTTATAGGGCTTCCCCGGTGGCTCAGTGGTAAAGAATCCGATTGCTAATGCAGGAGACAATGGATTCGATTCCTGGGTCGGGAAGAATCCTTAGAGAAGGAAATGCCAACCCTCTCCAGTATTCATTCTTGACAGAGGAGCCTGGCAGGCTACAGTCCATGGAGTCGCAAAAGAATCAGACAAGGCTTAGCAACCAAACAACTCCTGTTAGAATGTGTTCTCTCAGAAAGAGGGGAGAGGCTCTTTTATTCCTCTTGGATTCACCAATACCTAGAGCTAGAGTGGACATAGGAAACATAAACTGTCTGATGAGTAAATGAATGAAAAATAACTAAAGGCAAGATTGGAAGAAAGGTTACAACTTTTTTTTTTTTTTTTAAATGAACACAGGAAGGATGAAATCTAGCTGGGGCAGAGATAATTAAAGTATCATCTGTTTTATGTCTTTTTTTTCTTCTACATTTCTTTTTATGGGAGTCACTGTGATCTATTTGAGAGATGATGTAGAATTCTAATTGCCAATGAGAGCCAATGTGGAGGCCAGCATTAAAGAGTATTTGAGTTGTCACTTAGCAAATGTTGGTAATAGATGGGAGACAACATGCCTGGTGGAACAGTTCTCACCACAGTTGTCATCTGCTACACACACCAACCCAAGACATTTCTCTGCAGACTTCTGAGTCACAGTTAGTATACTGGAGTGTTGCCATCACTCCAGCCCCCTCTAATCCTTTTTTTCGACACTGCTTCAGTGGTCTTTTAAATGCAAGTGGTATTGGGTCATGTCCATGATTAAAATCTACTGCTGCCCAAACTCCTTCACATGAGTTGCAAAACTCTGTGTGATCTGATACCCAACTCAGCTCTCTACCACTCTAGCCTTTTTTAGCCTCTCTTTGCTGAGTTTTCCTGGCCTCAGAGGATGTGATATTTCAGTTCACGCTCCCTAGAATTCTCTTCACTCTCTTTTTTGCCTAGCTATTGTCAGCTCAGACATCACATTTCTTGATGCCTGGACAAGGCTTATCATAAATCACACTTACCTCTCCATATAAAAACACTCATCACTGATGGTTTTACATTTATTTGTGAGTATTTGATACAAGTCAGTCTCTACCCCCAAATGCTTAGATCCACGGAGACATGAGTATGTTTACTTTTGTGACCATGTGACTGTCTCTCTCCTAACACTGCCTAGCACAAAGTGGACACTCAGTAAATGTCTGTTTGATGAATTAATGAATGATTGATACAAAAAAATCTCCCTTAAGAGCATAAACCCAACAACTAAATATTGTTAAAGATCACGACTCATGTGCCTAAAGATCGCAAAGGTTAGGTCCCTGATAAAGAAAAGGAAAAAAAAAAACAATCGTGGCCTGACTTTTTTCTAGTAAAAGACAATAATGACTCTCAGGCAAAGGATAAGGTTCCAAGATCTCTTAACAGATTCTATCTTATTCTAGGAAGTGACTCACCTGGGTGTGCATGCTAAGTCGCTTCATTCATGTCCAACTTTTTGTGACCCCATGAACTGAAGCCCACCCAGCTCCTCTGTCCATGGAATTTTCCAGTTAAGAATACTGGAGTAGGTTGCCATTTCCTACTCCAGGGGAGCTTCCCCCCCGCCACCCCCGCAGGGATTGAACCCACCGCTCTTATGTCTCCTTCATTGGCAGACAGGTTCTTTACCACTAGTGACACCTGAAAAGCTCTCACCTAGAGGTCACGAAATCAGCACACCACATCACCATCTACAGTGACCAGACAGATGCTACCAGGGATAACTAGAAGCACTGATGTTAAAATATCCACAGATTTCCATTGTGGAATTTACTTCAGGGGTCAAGGATATGGACCTTTTAGCCTAAATGTTTCCTGATCATTAAAACAAGAGAAATGGCAAATCCCACTTTTCACATTTTGCATCTGATTTTGGATATACTATGAATTTTGTAAACATACAGTAAAACACATTGATTACATACTGATAGTCACTCATTCACTCATTCACCAACTATTTAATGACTCATTAGTATTACCCAGCTGGTAGACACATAAGGACACTGTGTCTGGTCTCATGGTGCCTACACTCCAGTGGATGATAACAGCTAACATTTATTGAGCGAACTCTCTCATTCCAAGCACTGTGCTAAGAGCTTTACTTGCATTACCTCATCTTAATGTTTCTGCAAATCATGTAAGTTAATATAATAGGCATTTTGTTTGTTTGTTTGTTTGTTTGTTTGAAGACTGCCTAGAATCCACAGTTCTTAACAGCCACTGTTTCTCTTGAGAAATTATTCTTCCCAGAGACATTCTCTAGTTGGGACTATTAGACAAAGGCACCACCCTCCCCAGCCAAGTGTCAAAATGTAACCCAGGCTTCTAAACCAAGCAAGTGCTCCCTCCCTGGAATCTGAATATTGGGCAGGGAGAGAATGAGATGGAAAGGGGCTCCATTCAAACCAGACTTCTCTGATCAAGACATAATTTGGGCTTCCTCCTTCTTAATGTCCTATGCATGCTGCCTTCAAATCCATGATATCATCATAATTAAGTTTTTTTGCCTAAGTTTTTTGCCAGTTTCTGTTGCTTATAACTCAAGAATATTAGTTATCACTGAAAAGATGACAAGATGGGTTGAGAAATGTATCCAAGGTCACACAGCTGGAAAATGGTGGGGTTAGGAGAAGGCAATGGCACCCCACTCCAGTACTCTTGCCTGGAAAATCCCATGGATGGAGGAGCCTGGTAGGCTGCAGTCCATGGGGTCGCTGAGAGTTGGACACGACTCAGTGACTTCACTTTCACTTTTTTTTTTTTTTGGTATTTATTTATTTTTTTACATGAACTCCCAAACATGAACCCCCCTCCCACCTCCCACCCCACATCATCCCTCCATTCACTTTCACTTTTAACTTTCATGCATTGGAGGAGGAAATAGCAACCCACTCCAGTGTTCTTGCCTGGAGAATCCCAGGGACAGGGGAGCCTGGTGGGCTGCCATCTATGGCATCGCACAGAGTTGGACACGACTGAAGCGACTTAGCAGCAGTAGCAGCAGCAGAACAGAAGTAGAACGAAAACTCATGCAGTCTGATTCTAGCCTCATTCTTATTGGAAATGAAGATGCTGTCCATAGGTGCCATGGCTGGTAAGGTAAATTCCAACAGTTTCTATGCTGTCCTATCTTGATCGAGGTTTTATGAATGTACCACCATCAGCTCATAGTGAAGTCCCTGACTCACATCCTTGTTTGAGTGTTTGAAGGGACTTCTAGAGCAGAACATGGAGGTTTCCTCTATGCAGTAGACTGGTGGACATTTGTGAACAGAACTAGCCAGAGTCTCCAAGACACCGACTCCTGTCACTTCAAACTAGACCCAGTGGCAGATGAGCTGGCCACTGGCAGTTGGTAGTTTCCTCTGCATAGCACCCAAAGTGACCTTGGAACAGAATCAGGTACAGGTCTAAATGGAGCCTCCCTCTCCTTTCCCCTGTCCCCTAACCAGAGGTTTATCAAGTTCTAGGGAGTATAGGCAATGGCACCCCACTCCAGTCCTCTTGCCTGGGAAATCCCATGGGCGGAGGAGCCTGGTAGGCTGTAGTCCATGGGGTCGCTAAGAGTCAGACACGATTGAGAGACTTCACTTTCACTTTTCACTTTCATGCATTGGAGAAGGAAATGGCAACCCACTCCAGTGTTCTTGCCTGGAGAATTCCAGGGACAGGGGAGCCTGGTGGGCTGTCGTCTCTGGGGTCGCACAGAGTCAGACATGACTGAAGTGACTTAGCAGCAGGGTGTAGAGAAACTCACTCCAAAAACATGCCCCTAAAATCTTTGAGCCAGAAGTCTCTTTCTCTGAGTATTAAAGTCTTTGCTGCAGCTTCCAAAGTGAGTGTGTCAAGCCTGTGGGAAGAAAAAAAGCCTTGGAGAACAAACAAGGAGGCACAGGGGGAGGAATACCACCAAGCCAGAGTTATAATCCTGCCCCGTGACCTGAAGGACCTTGTCAACTCATGAGAGGAGGCAACACATATAAATACATTGTTGGAGTCCAGTGAAGAATCCAAGAAAATTTCTTTGGCTGTGTTGGTTGTGATTTCTCATGCATACAATAACAAGTTTCTGGCTTCCCTGGCACATATGCTTGAGCAATGTGTTGCTGTGTCTCTGACAGTTGGTGACATTTCCTTTGCAGTCAGTCAGCAAGATTCATACAGAGGCTGTGTGTCCAATGAAGAAATCAACATCCTGAGTCCCATATTGGCTGTTAGTCATCATTTGTACCTCCATCCAAAACACATTCATTGAACACCTACTGTGTGCTCAGCCTAGGGAAAACAAAGATGTATCTGAAGCAGTTCCTGCTCCCTCAAGGAGATGACACATGTACTTAAATAACTATATTACACAGTGGTATTATTAACTAGAAAAACTGCAATTAACATTTAATTGTGCCAAGAACTACTCTAAAATATTTTCCATGCAATATTTCTTTTAACCTTCACAATAGTTATGCTATTATACCATTTTATAGATGAGAAGTATGGAGAAAATGTGTAATTTCCCCAAGATCACACTAGTACAAAAAGAATGGGGGCAAAGTATTTCTGGATTCCAGGGCGAAGATGTTAGTCACATAGAAGAGTAACAGGAAGATTTTGTAGTGAAGACACTGTGTGAACTGGTCCTGAAACTTTATCATCTATTAAGCTGGTCTTAAGGAAACATGATCATATTTCTGTTGTGATTCCTACCCTCAAGAATCATTGTTAACCTACATTCTTCATCTGAGAATTTCTTTTAAATCTGCTGGTACTGATAACAGACTTAACATGAAAGCTTTAGACTTATATTGATCTCTTTTTCAAAGCTTGAAAAAGTTCATTTTATTGTTCTGCTGTGTTTGAGATCTGAGAATTCAGTAAATTGATTAAAAAATTAACACGGAGTTAGAGGATTAGTTGAAAAACTGATACCTTGATGGATTTATCTATTGGCCACAAGGCTATTCAACAATGAGAATCTTTCCACCAGGTGAGACTCTGGACATAAATCAATTCATCACTTCCAATTTAAAAATGAAAGAATGAAGACACATAGAAGTAAAAGAGACTTGTCCAAGGGTACACTCAGACTTTATAAGAGCCAGGACTGGCACCCTTGCCTTCTGATTTTTAATCCAGCATTCTTTTTTATTAAAAACAGTAGCTTAATTTACTGAAGAATGATTGAAAGACACAAAATCATATATTTTAAAGTGTACAATTTGATCCATTTTGACATGTGTATAATCTCTGAAATCATCACTAGAACAGACATAAATATTTTCATTGTCTTCAGAATTTTCCTTATGCATCTTTATCCCTCCCTGTACCTCCATTCCCAGGCAACCACTGATCTACTCTCTATCACTGTAAGTTTTCTTTTTTGGGAATTTTATATATATGGAACCATAAACTATGTACTTTTTTGGGGCTGGCTTCTTTTACACACATGGTTACTCTGAAATCCTTCCACACTGTGTGTGTGTCCATAGCTCATTCCTTTTCAGTGCTGAATAATATTCCATTATGTGACTATAATGCAATTGTTCAGCCATTCACCTGTTAATGTACACTTGGGTTGTTTTTGATTATGAGCTGTTGTAAATAAATCCATGGTAAACATTCCTGTACTTACGTTCCTGCAAGTATTTGTACGGACATATCCATTCATTTCTCCTGGACAAATACTTTGGAGTGCGGTGGTTGAATCCTATGATAGCTGTATGTTTACCTTTTTCAGAAACTACCAAACTGCTTTCCAAAGTTGTACCATTTTACATCCCCACCAACACTGCATGTGGGTTCTACTGGCTCCCCATCCACTCCAACGTGTAGTACCAATTTTCTCTTCAGTATTATTTTTACTAGCTGATAATGATTCCCATCACAACTGATTACTAAAGACTTTAATGTTGCACAAGTAGAGGAATACCTTTCAGTGTCTGAGTTCTGATGTGATTTTCTTACCCCCTAGCCCTTTTCTTTTCTCTCCTCATTGATTTTGGTAGGAAAGCCTTTGCTCAAGTTGAGAAAAAAAGAGTAGCTTTTTTTAGAGGAAAGGTCAATGTGAAAAAAGAGAAAGCTCTGACTTTCTTAGAGGTGCTCCCCTTTGGTGAATAAGAAAGCTTGCTCACTCAGCACACAGGAAGAGCTTTCTATTACCACCAGACTGGAGCTAGGAAAAACTCACGGACCTGAGGCTAGGAGCCTAAAGTGTCCAATGAAGGGGAAAAAAAAGCAGGGAGACCAGTGAGAAAGCTCTCCATATCCCATTCTGGTAGGATCTTTACAGACCAAAAGGCAACCACCTCTTTCCTTCTGGACGTCTTCTCTTGGTTATCCCTGTAAGAAATCCATAAATATCTAACATTAGTTATTAAATCATAATAACTACTACTAAATTAGCAGAGACCTCATGTCAGGAACTGTACTAAGAGTTTCTTTCTCAGAACAACCATGTAAGGTTGGTACTCCAAATCTTATTTGACATAAGAGAAACGTGAAACAGAGATGTTAAGTGACTTGTCCATGATCATCAACCTAGTAACTGAATAGAATTTGAACCTAGTTCTGACTGATTTCAGAACCCAAGTGCCTAACCACTCAGCCACCTTTTTCAATGACTGAGTATGGATGTTGTGAACATAAGTGAATAGTAAATGAGTATGACCCCCCACTTCCAAGTCTAACCCTCAATGAGTTTATTCTGTAGTGTCATAGATTGATTGCAGGCACTGCATGCCAAATATTCAAGGAATTTCTGCAGTCCTTAAATGTTTGCCAAGAATAGGTCCTTCATGGTTTCTAAAAAATTTTGGAGGGAAGGGAAAATCCATATTTAGAACTTCAGTTACTAGCTGCATCGATCTTTTCTGCCTACTCATTCAAGCTCATATTTCAGAGATTGCTGTAGTTTTTTCCGCTCCGAGTACCCTTGCCCACAATGTTCAGTGATTCTCCACTTTTGATATACGTGTCTCACCTGGGGAGCTTGTTAAAAACAAAAATGTCAGGGCTTCACATTCTGAGATTCTCATTCCATAAGACAGGTTTTGAACCCAGCATCAGTATTTTCAGCAAGCATCCTACCTAAATAGAGAGGCAATTGTTACTTTGTAGCTGCCATTATCCATTTCCTAACCTAAAATCAACCCAATTTTATTTGAGAGAAATTACTTTTATGCTAGGCTTGATCCCAGTGGGAGGGTAAATCCAGGCACTCATTCTCATAGAAGCCAAACCTCTTTCCCATCGGTTGGTTTGGCTAAGGAATTTTCAGGTAAACTAAGGTTAGCCAATCGTGTGGACTCTCGCAAGACTTTGAATTTTCAGGGAAGAAAAAAATGAAAATGTTGCAGCTCAACAAAGATGTCCTGCTCCATCCAAGAGTTTCCTTGGACCTAACTTGTCGTCCATCCTACTTGCCCAAATATCTTTTCAATAAATATTTCCTGTTCAAGTTACCCAGTCAGTTTCTGATGCTTGCAACTAAAGTGATACTCTGTTAGTATCACAACTTTCACAATGCAGGTTGTGAAAGAATTCATAGAAATATTAGCAAGAGGAGAAAAGAGAGTTTTTATTCACTTTCCAAGAGAAGAAAGGGACGAGCTCATAGAGTGGCATTTGCACCGAAAGAGGGGTTTGAGTCTTGTATTGAGCTTCAGAGGGCAAAATGCAGGAAAAGGGGGTGGGTTCATTTCTGTTTTGGTCCACATTAGTACTCAGCTTTGCTGTGTCTCTATGCTGCTGCTGCTGCTAAGTCACTTCAGTCGTGTCCGACTCTGTGTGACCCCATAGACGGCAGCCCACCAGGCTCCCTCATCCCTGGGATTCTCCAGGCAAGAACACTGGAGTGAGTTGCCATTTCCTTCTCCAATGCATGAAAGAGAAAAGTGAAAGTGAAGTCGCTCAGTCTGTCCGACTGTTAGCGACCCCATGGGCTGCAGCCCACCAGGCTACTCCGTCCATTGGATTTTCCAGGCAAGAGTACTGGGGTGGGGTGCCATTGCCTTCCCCGGCTGTGTCTCTATAGTATGTCATTTTTTGGAGAATAGACTTGCAGTCTTCAGTAATTTTCTAGTCCACAAATGTCTGAAAGAGGCTTGATAGTGACTCTTCTGCTGTTCTGTTTTGAGCAATGTTAGATGCGTTGACATGTGGGTGTTAGTCACTCAGTCTTGTCCGACTCTTTGCAACCCCGTGGACTGCAGCCCTCCAGGCCCCTCTGTCCATGGGATTTTCCAGGCAAGAATACTGGAGTAGATTGCTATTTCTTTCTCCAGAGGATTTTTCCGACCCAGGGATCAAACCGAGGTCTCCTACATTGGATGCAGATTCTTTGCCATTTGAGCCACCAGGGAAGCCCAGGGGTCTGCATATTCCATGATAAGTCTGGAAAGGGATCCAAAGACCCTCTGAGAAACAGGGCCTTTAATTTTTAGTACTTCTCTACTTGGTCATTTTGGAAAAGGGCCTGTAATCAATTCTAGCTATCTCTAGCCATCATTCCCACATGAGTAAACTTGTCAAATCTTTTCAAAAACGAAAGGATACCCGGTATTCACAATATTTTAATCTTTTTCTTTTGTTGTCTCTGTATATAGTGAGGATCCTTTTTTTTTCCTTTTGTCCTGTTCACTATTAAATAAGAACTCCAACATGCTGTTCTTAGGCTGACAAACTCACAATTACTCTTACTAGCTTTTCTCTGTTTGTGCACATCAGGAGCTGCTATTATCCTAAAAGTAGAGAAACCAAGTGGACAGCTGACAAGCCGTTAATCAGCTGGCTGGTGGTGTGTTGATGTAGGCCACGACCTCTAGGAACTGACTGCAATGTGAAAATCCATAGGAAAGCATGGAAAACCGAAAGAGTCATGTTATTAGCAACTCTTCATGAAATGATGACATTCCAATGATAACAATAGATGCAAATTGTTCCCTCAAAGGAAGTGTCTCTGGTAATGAGCGCATGGTCACAGATTTTTGGCTAAAGAATTAGTCGTTGCAGAACAAATTGTAGCAGAAAAGAATAAGGACTGTGACCCTCATTTCCTCCAGCTAAGGCGATCTTAGGTACTTTTGTGTTACGAATTGTTGTTAACAAACTAGCTCCGGATGCCGCAGTTATCTTGCTCTTCAGAAGAATGAGCTTCTGGTGGGTTGTGGACCTCTGGGGTTTTAGCGAGGGGTGGGCAGGATGTAATATTTCTTTATTTGGTGTGCCAGGCCTTAGTTGCAGCACTGGAGATCTTCGATCTTCATTGTGGCATGTGGGATCTTTAGCTGTTAGTTCTGGCGTGTGGGATCTAGTTTTCTGTTCAGGGATCAAACTCCTGCCCCCTGCATTGGGAGCACAGAATCTTAGCCAGTGGACCACCAAGAAAGTCCCCTCTGGGGTGTTTGACTAGCCAACATCTTTATTTTTCCCCTTCTCTGAGAATGACATCCAAGTATGCTTCTGGGAGACCACCCACCATTTGCCCATCATAGTCTATACATGTTCAGTGAGGGTAACACCACCTCATCATTTCCAAGAATGGGAATAGAACCTAGGCCTGGCTAGTCAGGGCACTCGGTCTCCCTGGCCAGAGTGACTGATCCAAGCTAGACAGTATGGCACAAGACAGACAGACCAGTGCCTCTCTTGGGCTAGAGCCTTTGGGAAGATGGTGCTTTCAGCTGAATTCATTAAGCTAGTTAGACCCAAGCCATTTTTGCCATCAGGAGGGGAGAAGCAATATCAGAATCAAATCAACTCAGAGAAGAGCAGAACCAGGAGACTGAGAAAGACATGTTCCTGGTATCATTGTACAAATCATTGAATCCAGCCATGACTGAGGTAGCTCTACCACCTGGAGTTTTCGGCTACACCACCCACCAAATTCCTTTTTAATTTTGCTTAAGTTATTTTTGAATTGGGTTTCTGTCGCTTGCAACTACAAAAATCTTGAGTAATTCACATGAGAAGCAATATATTGACGCCCCTCCCAACTTTCTGAACTACTCTTTCTGGTCTAGGAGGAAAAGTAGCATAGACATAAGGGAAGGACAGGAAGCTCTTATAATTGAATTCTCCTGCTACAAACACTTTCCCACACATTTCCTAAGCTCTTCAGCAAAATCCTGTGTCCTTGCCTTCCTTCTGCACAATGTTTTCAAATTCAGAACATATGCTGAAACATTCCAAATGAACTTGACTTCTGCTGTTTCTCTCTCTTAATGAAAGCATTTCATTTTGTGTGAATGACTGGCCTCCTCATCACCTGATGCCTTTCTTCCGCTTGTGTTTTTCTGTAAGAAGCAAGAACAGCTTCCTATGAGGCCAAGGTCATTAAACCCATCATGGCCACCCAATACTTCAGGCAAAGTCTCCATCAGAGTGAGTCGCAGAGAGAAGACTCAGAGAATACAGGTCAGGGTCACCTCCTTGTATCCATCCTAATGTGCACACTCCACTTCTTAATGCATTCACACCCCCGTGAGGGACACTAGATCTTTGATATATAATGGCTTTTCTGATGTGATGAGATGAACTAGTGAGTAGTCCAACATGCCTCACTAGTATGAAGTTAAAAGGCAGCTTGCAGCTTATCACCACTCTTGACCCCTCACAAGTAATTTATTGCCAGACCCTGTGATTTCTGTCAAGAAACTTAAAAGTGAAGCTCAGAATGCTTAAATGAAAACACAAGGGGACTTTCCTGGTGGTCCAGTGGCTAAGACTCCTCGGTCCCAATGCAGGGGGACCCGGGTTCAATCCCTGGTCAGGGAACTAGATCCCACCTGCAGCAAAACAAAGATCAAAGATCCCACACCAGCAACTAAGACCCAAATCAGTCAAATAAATAGATAAATATTAAAAAGAAAAAGAAAACACAGGGGATTTCCATACCACTGGACCATAGTTAACTTGATCCAAAGAGCCTCTGCTTTACATTATATCAGATCACTCGCTCAGTCGTGTCCGACTCTTTGCGACCCCATGAATCGCAGCACGCCAGGCCTCCCTATCCATCACCATCTCCCGGAGTTCACTCAGACTCACGTCCATCGAGTCCGTGATGCCATCCAGCCATCTCATCCTCGGTCGTCCCCTTCTCCTCCTGCCCCCAATCCCTCCCAGCATCAGAGTCTTTTCCAGTGAGTCAACTCTTCTCATGAGGTGGCCAAAGTACTGGAGTTTGCTTTAGCATCATTCCTTCCAAAGAAATCCCAGGGTTGATCTCCTTCAGAATGGACTGGTTGGATCTCCTTGCAGTCCAAGGGACTCTCAAGAGTCTTCTCCAACACCACAGTTCAAAAGCATCGATTCTTCGGCGCTCAGCTTTCTTCACAGTCCAACTTTCACATCCATACATGACCACAGGAAAAACCATAGCCTTGACTAGACGGACCTT
>SJYX01019336.1:249400-266884 GCA_006410675.1 Oreotragus oreotragus | reverse complement strand
TCACTTCCACTAGTGATGCTTTCTAAGGCCCACTTGACTTCACATTCCAGGATGTCTGGCTCTAGGTGAGTGATCACACCATCGTGATTATCTGGGTTGTGAAGGTCTTTTCTGTATAGTTCTGTGTATTCTTGCCACCTCTTCTTAATATCTTCTGCTTCTGTTAGGTCCATACCATTTCTGTCCTTTATTGTGCCCATCTTTGCATGAAATATTCCCTTGGTTTCTCTAATTTTCTTGAAGAGATCTCTAGACTTTCCCATTCTATTGTTTTCCTTTATTTCTTTGCACTGGTTGCTGAGGAAAGTTTTCTTATCTCTCGTTGCTATTCTTTGGAACTCTACATTCAAATGGGTATATCTTTCCTTTTCTCCTTTGCCTTTCGCTTCTCTTCTATTTACAGCTATTTGTAAGGCCTCCTCAGACAACCGTTTTGCCTTTTTGCATTTCTTTTTCTTGGGGATGGTCTTGATCCCTGCCGCCTGTACAATGTCATGAACCTCTATACATAGTTGGCTTAAAATTCAATATTCAGAAAACTAAGATCACGGCATCTGGTCCCATCACTTCATGGGAAATAGATGGGGAAACAGTGACAGACTTTATTTTCTTGGGCTCCGAAATCACTGCAGATGATGACTTCAGCCCTGAAATTAAAAAATGCTTGCTCCTTGGAAGAAAAGTTACGACCAACCTAAATAGCATATTAAAAGCATTACTTTGCTAACAAAGCTCTGTCTAGTCAAAGCTATTGTTTTTCTAGTAGTCATGTGTGGATGTGAGAGTTGGACTATAAAGAAAGTTGAGCACCAAAGAATTGATGCTTTTGAACTGTGGTGATGGAGAGGACTCATGAGAGTCCCTTGGACTGCAAGGAGATCCAACCAGTCTATCCTAAAGGAAATCAATCCTGAATATTCATTGAAAGGACTGATGCTGAAGCTGAAACTCCAATACTTTGGCCACCTGATGTGAAGAACTGACTCATTTGAAAAGACCCTGATGCTGGGAAAGATTGAAGGTAGGAGAAGAAGGGGACAACAGAGGATGAGATGATTGGATGGCATCACTGACTCAATGGACATGAGTTTGAGTAAACTCCAGGAGCTGGCAATGGACAGGGAGGCCTGGCATCCTGCAGTCCATGGGGTCACAAAGAGTCAGACATGACTGAGGGACTGAACTAAACTGAAACAGCAGATGTTGAAATAGACACTGACATGCATTAACTCTTGAAATGATCATAACAGTGCTATGAGAAATACAGCATTATTATCCCCATTGTACTAAGCCTAGCAGTTGAGATGAGTAGAGCCATATTGCCTAGGTCTAAATCACAGCTCCTTTACCTACCAGCTATAAAACCTTGATCAAGGTCATTAACTGTGCACTAACTTCCTCAAAGGTAACATACAAATGATATTATCTACTTTAATATCCTGTTATAAGGATTGAAACAATGCATGTGAACTCTTATCTCAGGACCTTTCATGTATTTAAGTACTCAATATATATTACATGTTAATATTTGCATCTACCCTTCATAGAGTGAATACAGTATTTGCAACCTACTCTTAATATTAGCTTAATCCAAACATAATTAAGAAATGTTGGGATTTTCAAGGCTGATATTTATGTCAAGCATCAGTCATCAAAACTCTATGAAATTCTATTTTTGGAAAGCTCTATACCTTTGGATCTAACCTAACAAGGTTAGGTTTCATCAAACTATATCATGCCCTAATTCCCTCAACCCCTTTCAACAGAAAGGAAACATGACCAATGTATGTGTGCGGTGTTAGTCGCTAATCATGTCCAACTCTTTGCAACCCCATGGACTGTAGCCTGCCAGGCTCCTCTGTGCATATAATTCTCTAGGCAAGAATACTGGAGTGGGTAGCCATTCCCTTCTCCAGAAGACCTTCCTGACCCAGGGATCAGACCCAGGGATCAAACCCAGGTCTCCCACATTGAAGCAGATTCCTTACTGTCTGAATCAACTGATTGGATACATGTGCAAGAGAAAACCTTTTCATAAGGATTGGATTCTGCCGAGTTAGTAAGCTATTCTTTGAAAAATAATTTCCACTCCCTCCAGCAAGAAATCCCTAGACACTTCCCTGGTAGTCCAGTGTCTAAGACTCCATGCTCCCAAAGCAGGGGTACTGGGTTCGATGTCTGGTCAGGTAACTAGATCCAACTTACCACGACTAAGACCTGGCACAGCCAAATAAATTATTTGATTTTTTTTTTAAAAGAAATTCCTAGATGGCCTCTGTACAGAGATGACTCTTGGTCAAGTGCATCAGTGGTCAAATGCTTCCTATCTCTTCACCATTATGAATGAAAGAGCTGGCATATTAAAGTTTTCCTCACCAGAAGAGCACGCACAAAGCCTGCTCTGATTTAATACCCTCTGACTTCCCGAATTCTAGGCCTTTTCTTGTGCCATTTCATCCACCAGGCATATCCTTCCTTGCCATGGAACTACTATCCATCTTTCAAGGCCCAGTTCCAACACCATGTTCCTCCATGAAATCTTCTAAAGCCTAGCAATTTGTAGGATTCTTTCTCTGTTCAGCTGCGATAGTATTAATTCATGCATCTCTATTGATCTTTAGCATATACTTCCTTGTTTGACTTGCATATGTCTGTCTAGCAAACTTGCCTTTTTCATCTCCAGAATCCTCATAGTGCTTAACTTGGCATGTTACAGATGCTCAACAAACATTGACTGGTGGATGCTATCTACAGACCATCTGCAGCTAGGTGCTACCTGTGAAATTGAATCTGGTAATTTAATGCATTTATCCCACTCATATACCCCACAGTCACCCTCCGAGTCACTGTTAGATTTATTTATTTTGAACAGATTATGTATTTTGGATTATTTTCACACTGTTTAAATCTCCTTGGTCAGAAAAATGTGAAAATGAGAAACGCAGAAAATCAGGAGCATCTTTGTTTCCCCAGATGGGAAAATCGTCTCACATTTGATTCAGTTCTATTCTTAATGACTTAAAGAATGGAAAAACAGACATCGACTGGATGACTTCAATAGTATGCTGTGAAGTTTCCTGAAGATAAATAATAAAAAAACAGATGATTTCAAAAGGCATTATGAATAATCTCAATGGACACTGAACTGGGCCAGATGTCACTGCAAATAAACAAGTTTGGATAGGAAGACTGGTTGGAGATACTCAAACATGGACCAATACCAATTTACAACTTTTGTGAAGAGAAAGTGGATGGCCTTTTGGATTTATCAAAGCTATTTATAAAGTCCATGAGGCTATGAATTAAGCATAAAGAATTAGAGAATTGGCAAGACATAAAAATCCATTGGCTGATATACCCAGAACTGAGGAGCTCACCTTAAGTGTTGAAAGGTGTCTCTCTACTTTACCTTGGAGGACTGAGTGATACATAATACTAAAGGAAGAAAGTCACACACAATCAAAGATGGGAATCATCAGCTTCAATATAAAGATGTCAATTGGCAAGCAATATTTGTCATGAATAATTAAATCTAGAATTGGCTGAAGTCAGATTCCAAGTAATTCCTTAATGTAAAATCAAATTCACTGAATAACCTCCAGGGAACTTCCCCATGTGTTAGATGGAAATCAGAGTCCCAGGGTTTTGGACATGGCTCTTGGAAAGAAAACAAGCTGGCTACATTTCTGATGTTATCACCATAGTGTCCTGCCCACAACCTCAGTGGGTTAGAAGCCCAATATTTCTATTTTTCTCAAGTTGAAATCATATAAGTATGACATGATCATTGTACTTTAACCAGTTCAGCATATTCTGTTAAAGACATTTGTACTTGTACAGCTCATACAACTCAGCAACATCAAAAAACAGATAACTGAGTTTCCCTGGTGGTCTAGTGGTTAAGAACCCCCCTGCCAATGCAGAGGACACGGGCTTGATCCCTAGTCCAGGATTATTCCACATGCTGCGAGGCAGCAACTAAGCCCATGCGACTACTGAGCCTGTGAGCCCCAGCTGCTAAGCCTGCTTGCTGCAACTGCTGAAGCCTGTGCACTCTACAGCCTGTGCTTCACAACAAGAGAAGCCACTGCAATGAGAAAACTTCCCACTACAGCTAGAGAGTAGCCCCCACTTGCCACAATTAGAGAAAGCCTGAACACAGCACAGAAGACCCAGCATAGCCAAAAATAAATAAATAAATACAATTAAAGTGGGCAGAGACTAAAAGAGATTTCTCCAATGCATCTACATTTAATTTTTAAAAAATCTATTGTCAATTCCTATTAAAAAGAAGACAAATTTAAACTGGGATCATGTTGAATTTATAGATAGATTGGTATGAATTGACATCCTCACAATATTTAATGTTACAACCCGTGAACATGGTATTTGTATATCCATTTATTTAGGTCTTTAAAATATCAGCAATATTTTCATTGTAAAAGTCTTGGAGAGCATTAGCAGATTTTCAAGAAGTTTGTGTTTGGGAGCACTACTGTACATGGAATTTAAATTTTATTTTTTATTTGCACCCCTGGTGGCTCAGATGGTAAAGAATCTGCCTGCAAAGCAGTAGACCCAGGTTTGATCCATGAGTTGGGAAGATCCCCTACAGGTTTGATCCATGAGTTGGGAAGATCCCCTACAGAAGGGATTAGCTACCCATCCAAGCATTCTTCCCTGGAGAATCCCCATGGACAGAGGAGCCTGGCACAGTCTACTGGGTCACGAAGAGTTGGATACAACTGAGTGGCTAACACTTTCACTTTTTCACTTCAGCATATAAATGCCCCATTTGGTCATGATATCTGATCCTTTTTACACTGTTGCATTCAATTTGCTTATTTTTGGATAACAATTTTTGCATCAACACTTCTGAGGGATATTGATCTGTAACTTATTTTTTTAGTAATGTCTTTCTCGGGTTTGGGTATTAAGGTTATGCTGACCTCAAAAAATGAGTAAGGACGTATTCTCTCCTCTCTTTCCTGAGAGAGATTGTTTAATAGTGGTTTTATATCTTCCCTAAGTGTTTGATACCATTCACCAGTGAAATCATCTGGGCTTAGGGAATGTTTTATTTGTGGGAAGAACTTTGATAATGTATTTCATTTCTCTAAGAGAAGCAAAACTATCGAGATTTTCTGTTTTGTCTTGTATTAGTTTAGGTAAATCGTATTTTTCATAAAATTATCAGTTTCATCCAGCCTGTTGAATTTGTTGGCATAAAGTTATTTATAATATTATATTATCCTTTTATTGCCTGTGGGATCTGTAACAAAAATATCTATTTAAATCCTGATGTTGGTGATTTTTGTTTTGTTTTTCCATTGATCATTCTAGCTAGGGCGTCATCAATTTTGTTGATCAATTTAAAGACTCAACTTCTTGATTGGTTAATTCTCCTTATTCTTTATCTGTTTTTATTTTACTGATCCCTTATCTTTTATTTTCCCCCCTTTTGTAGTGTGTATGTGTGCATGCATGTGTTAGTCAGTCATGTCCAACTCTCTGTGACCCCATTGTCTGTCCATGGAATTCTCCAGGCAAGAATACTGGAGTCGGTTGCCATTCCCTTCTCCAGAGGATCTTCCTGACCCAGAGATTGAACCCCGATCTCCTGCATTGCAAGAAGATCCTTTACTGACTGAGATACCAAGGAAGAGCCCCCTTTTTCCTTGGTCTAGCCACTTGTAAACATATGATTTTTGGTCCCTGATGAAAAATGAAAGTGAGAGTCATATCCGACTCTGCAACCCCATGAGCTACACAGCCCATAGAATTCTCCAGGCCAGAATACTGGAGTGGTAGCCTTTCCCTTCTCCAGGGGGTCTTCCCAACCCAGGAATCAAACCATGGTCTCCTAAGCAGGCAGATTCTTTACCAACTGAGCTATGAGGGAAGCCCTTTGATCACTGATATAAACATTTAAAGTTTTATCTTTTCACCTAAATGCTGTTTTGGCTTTATCCTACAAATACCTGTTCAGTTCAGTTCAGTCGCTCAGTCGTGTCCGACTCTTTGTGACCCCATGGACTGCAGCATGCCAGGCTTAAGCCAACTTTTTCACCCTGCTCTTTCACTTTCATCAAGAGGCTCTTTAGTTCTTCGCTTTCTGCCATAAGTGTGGTGTCATCTTTATATCTGAGGTTATTGATATTTCTCCCGGCAATCTTGATTCCAGCTTGTGCCTCATCCAGACAGTAAGAGATACCTGTTACATGTTCTTCATCATATAGTTCAAAATATTTTCTACTTTTCTCTGTAATATCTTCCTTGACTCATGAATTATTTAGAAGTATGCTGTTTAATTTTTGAATATTCAATATTTTCCTGATATTCTATTGTTATTAATTCCTCTGCAGTCAGAAAACATCTTTGCATGATTTAATTTCCTATACACTTATTGAGACTTGTTTTATGACCTAGCTTATGGTCTACTTTTAAGAAAGTATAGTGAGACCTTGAAAAGAATGTTTTCTCTGCATTTCCTTGTATAGTATCCTATTATTAATCAGACCAAGGTGGTTGGTAGTGTTGTTATTCCACATCTTTACTAAATATTTTGGTCTAGTTTTTGTTTCAGTTCTTGTGATAGAGTATTAAAAATTAGATCTATAGCTGTAAAATTATCTTTCTCCCTTTAATTTTGTCCTTGTCCCTCATGTATTTTGAAGCATAGAAATAAGAAACAGCAGGATATAGTTAGGAAACCTTCGTTCAAAGCTGGGTAATGCAGGGCATGGAGCAATGTTAGAGCTATTAATTTTCATCTTTATTAAATAATCGTTGCATGGGTAGCAATAACAACATTATCATGCTGTTCCCAGCTCAGCCTGTAAAACTTTATTACAATAAAAATAGTGTTATCAGGAGAATCTGCAGGCACTTCTAGAACAAAATAACATTAGATGGAGTTTAAATGAGATTCTTTATAGAAGATTATCTTAAAATGTATAAACACACGTAGGAGTTATAATCATCATCATCATTATAAAATCATAGTCCTCTTCTATCCAATTCCATCCTAAAAAAGGTTATGTTCTATCAAGACTTTAGTATTCTTAAAGTTTATTAGAGCCATTTTTAAAACTCTTTAAAGAGTCATTCTAGTGTTAGTCAAGAGGAGTTCTTTTCTATTAAAAAAAGGGGAGTGGAAGATAAAAATATTCTATAAATTGCAAAAGGTACATTATATGAATATAATGTTTGATAATAAATTAAATGAGTTTATACATAAGCATATGGAAAGCTGAGTAGGATATATTGGTAAATTTTTAAAAAACAGTTGTAGAACAATACATAATGTGGTTTTTTAAAAACTCATGTCTGTAAATGCATATTTATATTTGTATAGGCCTAGATCAAGAATTAGGCTTTCTTGGTAGGTCAGCTGGTAAAGAATCCACCTGCAATGTGGGAGACCTGGGTTCGATCCCTGGGTTGGAAAGATTCCCTGGAGAAGGGAAAGTCTGCCCACTCCAGCATTCTGGAGAATTCCATGGACTGTATAGTCCATGGGGTTGCAAAAAGTTGGACATGACTGACTGACTTGCACAGATCAAAAATTAAGTTATTAACTGTGGGCAGCTCTGTGAACAGGTCTTTTAGGATGGAGTACTGGCTGGGGTGCAAGGGATGCGAATGAGAGAGGGGCATTTTTCCTTTTAACTTTGTGTAGTTTTATATTATTTGTATTCTTTCTTACAGTGAACATGCATTGTTAAACAATATTTTTTTATTTAAAGATTTAAACAAATCTTTATCCTGTGTCTCTCACTGACCACTCCATCCAACTAAGTCCTGATTCAATGTTGCTCTGACTAGGGAGCCCTATGTGTCTTCCTCCATTATGCTTCTGTAGAACTTGTGACCCCCCTGAGCCAATTTAATTTAATTAATCTAATAAATGACAGCACAGGAGAAGGTTCCTTTAACAATTTAATTTAAATGGACCTAGGTTCTTTCCATCTTTCTGCTCTGCTGTTTCCAGTGAAAGGTATAAGAAAGCTGCTACAGTAGCAAAAAGCAACAGTGTCAAAAAGCAGGAAGAAAGATTTCTTTCAATCATTTCTTTCTTCATCCCAGAAAATATCCCCAGAAAAAATAATTTAAACAATTTTTTATTTGCACAAATAACAATTGATCAAAAAGTTGGAAAATATGCAAACATAAGTTGTCTAATATTAGGACAGAGCAGAATCTTGAATAAAAACTAAGAGGAATTCTTCAGTGAATTTACCTCTCAATTCCAAGGCTAGATAAGATTACTGGAGTATTTTTTTCAGAAGTACATTAAAATAATCTGCTCTGAAATTAATGATAATTATACATTGTAACCTGTTTGTTTTATTGAATTGCCAGTCTATGTTCAATACAAGATGCAGGATGCTTGGGGCTGGTGTATGGGGATGATCTGGAGGGATGATGTGGGGTGGGAGGTGGGAGGGGGGTTCATGTTTGGGAGTTCGTGTAAAAAAATAAATAAATACATAAAAAAAAAAAAAAACTTAAAAATAAATAAATACAGAGCTACCTCCTGAGCATTGCAGCAGAAAAGCAACCTTCTCCTGTGCTGTCATTTATTAGATTAGTTAAATTAAATTGGCTCATGAGATCACAAATTCTACAGAAACATAAAGGAGGAAAACGCATAGGGCTCCCTAGTCAGAGCAACATTGAATCAGGACTTAGTTGGATGGAGTGGTCAGTGAGAGACACAGGATTTGCTTGCAGATTGTAGCATCTTTAAGCAAATTCATTTTATCCCAATAAGCTATGCCAGCCTGCTCAAGTGTGGTCTATTAAAATGTAAAGTGATTAGGTGACAAAAAGTGCATTTACCACTGAGTCAAAAAGCAGACAGTTTTAGTTGCCAATCTAACAGCCATTTCCCTACCCTTCTTTCTTGCCGGCAGAGCCTTCCTGTATTCCAAAGGAAGCTGAAAATCCAGATGTTTAATATCGGAGCCTCCTTGAAGTTAAGGTATATTGTGACTCAGGCCTGTCCAGTAGGACTGAAAGGGCAATATTTTCTGGGATGAGGAAAGAAATGATTGAAATAAATCTTTCTTCCTGCTTTTTGACACTGTCGCTTTTTGCTACTGTAGCAGCTTTCTTATACCTTTGAACGAACACTGTTACTGATACACTGAAAATGGCAGAGCAGAAAGATGGAAAGAACCTAGGTCCATAAATCAGCTAGAGAACTCCATCTTGAAATCACATACTTCCATACTTCTATTTTGCTTTGGGAGATAGAGTAGTCTGTGGTTGGATCAGGTGTTGAGCAGAAATTGGGGGCAAATAGGAAAGGTCAGGTGTTATCCACCTCTTTGACACAGCTTAGAAAATGGCTACATTGTTGCAGCAGAGGTATCAGATATGTGAACAGGGAAAGCTCCTGAGTCATCCATTGTAGTCTAGGAAGGTACTGGAGACAAGGCAGCTGGAAATGGCAAATGAAATCCCCACAGGGCAGCCGGCTTCCCATCCCAAGACAAAGTTGCATTTACAAGGGGGGATTGCATCTGTCAGGCCAATCAGGAATGAGATAAAACCTACTTACCTGGGTGTTTAAAGCAGATGCCAGACCCATCCAATCTACCTCTGTGCAAGTCATTCTTTGTGCAGAATTTCTCACTGTTGTCTTCAAGACCACACATCCTCCGTGATTTCACTAAGAATCCACACAGCCTTCTTCTATGGTCCTGAAGAGGTACCTCTGTACCTCACTGTTACTCTAGCTGATGGCTCTAACTCCTGGGCAATAATAATATAATAATGAAATAGCTAGGATTTATGGAGCACTCATTCCATGCCAGGTGATATTTTAAGTGCTTTAATGTGTGTGTCTGTGTGTGTATGTTCAGTCTCTCAGCCATGTCCGACTCTTTGCGACCCTACAGACCATAGCCCACCAGGCTTCTCCGTCCCTGGATTTTCCAGGTGAGATTACTGGAGTAGGTTGCCATTTCCTTCTCCAGGGGATCTTCCCAATGCAGGGACTGAACCTGCATCTCTTGCATCTCCTGCATTGGCTGGCAGATTATTTACCAGCTCACAATAATTCAATAAAGAAGATTCTATACATGTGAGGAAATAAGGTGCTGAGTAACCTGCCCAGCTCATATTTAGAGGGTAGCAGAGCTGAGCTACAATCCCTGGCAGTTTGGCTCCAATGCCTGCATATCCAGCCCCTACACAAAACACCTCAGAGAAATAAGCCTGCTTCAGAAGGAAGAGGCGGAAATGAGGAATTAGTCCAAAGAACAGATGTGTAGCAGTGACAGTGTAGGAAGTCAGAGAGGCTCCAAGTATAAGAAGTAAGAGTGGAAAAAATGACTAACAATGTGAGAGACTTTCCCCATGTCACCAAATCACTCTAAGCACAATCCTCCATATTTCCACTTTTTTCTGAAAAAGCAGAGAAGACACCATTGTAGTCAAAATGTCTCCCTCACCAGCTTGCCAAGGTCACCAACCTCTTCTCCTGAAACTCCTACTTTTATGCTGTCCATTCCTTCATTACTCTTTGTTTAATAATGTATTTATCATCTGATAGACTTCAGGTGTAGGTTGCTGTTTTACTTATTGTTTTGGAGACACTAGACTGTGTTACCCTTTTGTGGCATATGACAAGAACTTGGTTTTAGTTTTCTTAAACACAAAGGAGCCACAACAGTGAGAAGATATATAAGAAATGTCCCTTTTTCCTAATGTTTGTCTCACCTAAGCTCACAGTCAACATAACATTAGTCCCCAAACATTGACTCTCTCCAGCAACACCCACTCACATCCACTTTTCCCAGTGAGAATCCTGAAGCACCAAAGAGACCATATCAGACGTGGTTTCAGTAGAACTTCCCTTAAGATAGTGCCTGTCAACACCAAGTACTGTTAGGATCACCTGGGGAGCTTAAAAAAAAGGACCAACAGAGTGGATGCCAGTCCCAGGTCAATCACATCAGAATCTTTGGAGGAGGAACCAAACAAAAAGAGATAAATAAAGATAGAATTAAACAAGCTTATACATTTCTAGTCAATTGATTTTTGACAAAGGTGCTAAGACCATTCAATGAAGAAAGAATGGTCTCTTCAAAAACAGATCCTGGTAAAACTGATTACTCACATGCAAAAGAATTAAGTTGGACTTTTGACTCATACCATAGACAGAAATGAACTCAAAATGAATCAAAGACCTAAAGAGCTAAAACTATAAAACCTAGAAGAAAACATAGGAGTAAATCTTCATGACTTTGGATTTGACAATGTTTTCTTAGATATGACACCAAAAACACAAGCAACAAAAATAACCAAAAATAAACTGAACTTTCTCAAAAGAGTGAGAAGACAACCCACAAAATGGGAGAAAATATTTGAAGATCATATATGTGACAGGAGTTTATTTAATGTCCAGAATATATAAAGAATACTTATAAACTCAACAACAGAAGGACAAACAACCCAATTTAAAAATAGCAAAGTGATTGAAAAGATGTTTTCCAGACATACAAATGGCCAACAAGCACATAAAAAAATGCTGTGTCATTAGTCATTAGAGTAATACAAATTAACACCACAATGACATCACATCCACTAGGTTGGTCACAACCCTTAGAAAAGGAAAATAAATGTTGACAGGAATATGAGGAAATTGGAACACCCGTGCATTGTCTTTGGGAATGTAAAATGCTATAGCCACCATGGAAACCAGTTTGGTGCTTCCTCAGAAACTTAAACATAAAATTGTTACATGATCTAGCATTTCCAGTCCAAGGTATATACCCAAAAGAATTAAACACAGATATTCAAACTAATAGGAAAAGGCAATGGCAACCCACTCCAGTACTCTTGCCTGGCAAATCCCATGGACAGAGGAGCCTGGTAGGCTGCAGTCCATGGGGTCGCTAAGAGTGGAACATGACTGAGCGACTTCACTTTCACTTTTCACTTTGATGCACTGGAGAAGGAAATGGCAACCCACTCCAGTGTTCTTGCCTGGAGAATCCCAGGGATGAGGGAGCCTGGTGAGCTGCCATCTCTGGGGTCTCACAGAGTCGGACACGACTGAAGCGACTTAGCAGCAGCAGCAGCAAACTAATACTTATACAAGAATGATCATAGTACCGCTGTTCATGGTAGCCAAAAGGTGGAAAGAAACCAATGTCCATCAGTAGATGAATGGATAAACAAAATGTGATCTAAATGTTCAGTGGAATGTTACCCAGTTATACAAAGGCATGAAGTACTGATACATGCTACAACATAGATAATCTCAAAAACATACTAAATGAAAGGAGCTAGACACAAAAGAAATATCCAGAGTAAGCAACTCCATAGAGACAGAGAGCAGATCAGTGGTTGACAGGAGCTGGGAATATGGTGGAATGGGGATTAACTGTTTAACGGGTACAGAGTTTCCTTCTGGGCTGATGAAAATGTTCTAGAACTAGATAGAGGAAACTGTTGCACAAGATTCTGAACGTACTAAATTTGACTAAATTGCACACTTTAAAATAGTTAATGGTTAATTTTCTGTTGTATAAATTTTACCTCAATTTTTTTTCACATAATTGATTAATGTCCAACAAAATCATACAGTAAACCCTTAATGGTCTTCTGTTCTACCAGATAGAATTTAATTTCATCTGGCTAAATCCTATCAGATAAAAATATACAAAATCTCTGCCTCTTATGAGTGATGAAATGTCTCTGACAGTGTAAAGTCAATTTAACACTGTACTAAACAACATTCAGGAACATCTTTCCTATTTCTAAATTTGAGATTTTTTTTGTTGACTTACATATAGAGTTCACATTATCAGTTCAGACTTCACCTTAATGAGGGTTACTTTTACCTTTGTAAAAATATACAAAATCTCTGCCTCTTATGAGTGATGAAATGTCTCTGACAGTGTAAAGTCAATTTAACACTGTACTAAACAACATTCAGGAACATCTTTCCTATTTCTAAATTTGAGATTTTTTTTGTTGACTTACATATAGAGTTCACATTATCAGTTCAGACGTCACCTTAATGAGGGTTACTTTCACCTTTGGAGAGGGGTGCCTTTTTTTTTTTTTTTACTCCAGTTATCTCTTGACTTCCTACTTTTGCATATCAGTCCCCTATAATGAAAAGGACATCTTTTTTTGGTGTTAGTTCTAGAAGGTCTTGCAGGTCTTCCTAGACCTGTTCAACTTCAGCTTCTTCAGCTTTACTGATCTGGGCATAGACTTGAATTACTGTAATATTGAATGGTTTGCCTTGGAAATGAACAGAGATCATTCTATCATTTTTGAGACAGCATCCTAGTACTGCATTTCAGGCTCTTTTCTTGACTATGAGGGCTACTCCATTTCTTCTAAGGGATTTTTGCCCACAGTAGTAGATATAACAGTCATCTGAGTTAAATTCACCCATTCCAGTCCGTCTTAGTTCACTGATTCCTAGAATGTCGATGTTCACTCTTGTCATCTCCTGTTTGACCACTTCCCACCTGCCTTGATTCATGGACCTAACATTCCAGGTTCCTATGCAATATTGCTCTTTACAGCATTGAACCCTGGTTCTATCACCAGTCCCATCCACAACTGGGTTTTCTTTTTGCTTTTGCTCCATGTACACATAAACAACAAACTTTGCAGACTTTTTCTAAATTTCAGATGGCTTTATACTTCCAGAAAGGCATCCAGATAAAGAATTCCTCTTCTGGCTGCTCCAAGCCATCAGGAGTGGCCAAACAACCATTTTTAAATGTTCTGTGTGATCTGCCAAACTCATCTGTGGAAAAAACCTTCAATATGTATCTTTCATCTTTTTGCAAAGATCTACAGAATATATAAAATTGCTCTCTTTATTTGTAAGTCCCTGAAATGAGGAAATAAAATTGTGAATGGGCAGGAGGAAGCATAAAAGAGGAAAACTTCATAGACTCGCTTTTTGGAGCTGTTTTATTATTTTAACTAATAGCCAACTACTGTTAAAAGACATTTATTTTTAAAAACTTATATATTTTGCTTCACAACATTTATTTGCTCAGTGTGACTCTTATGTACATAGATTACTAGTTAATGAAGTCTGGAACAGCTTTATTCAGCACGCATTATAGTTTTAAGCTGAAAACTCAATGAGTTCTCTGGATCAACTTCTAACTGAAATTAATCTTCACTTTTTTCTTAGGTTGAGTACATTGATAGCCCTCTCTTCCCCTCCTACTTACAAACTCATTATTTTCATCTGCTAATTTACTTTTTAATTACTTATTTCTACCATACTATACAATTAGATTGAATGGTTCTTGACTTAGTAAACGTTGGACTATTTCAGGAAAAAAAAAATGTCAGAATGGTATATTTTCTTTTTGAGTCTAAAATTAAAAATAAGATTTACTTTGCATGCACCATTAAAGGTGATAAATCTTCCAGCTTCAGTTAAGAACATAGCAGCATCAAATGTCGTAGAATTTCTTGCTTTATGCCACTTACTTCATTTTGAAATTTAAAGTAGAAGTTAAGATCTTTTTAAAAAGGTCATGGACTTGATGAACATAGCTTCTGGAAAGATAAGGAAAGCTACAAAACCAGGGCTAGTAATCAGCTGCCACGCACCAGTACCCAGTGTGGGGTTTCACATAAGGTATCCCTTCTCTTAGGGTTTTCCAGGTGGCTGAGTGGTAACAAATCCGCCTGCCAACACAGGAGACGAAGGTTCGATCCTGGGTAGGGAAGATCCCCTGGAAAAGGAAACAGCAACTCACTCCGGTATTCTTGCCTGGGAAATTCCATGGACAGAGGAACCTGGCGGGCTATAGTCCGTGGGACTGTAAAGAGTTGGACATGACTGAAGCAACTGAGCAGGCACACGTCCCTTCTCTTTGGACAAGTGTCCATTCTAATTGATCAGGCATCTCCAGTTTCAATACTGAAAATCCAACATCCTGGAAACCCTTTTAGTTCTGGGGAAACTGGGACAACTGTCACCCTAATAAACCATTTCAGCAAAACCCAACATTATTAATTTAAAAGCATCTCAAGTCAACATTTTGTATAAACAAGTCACCCTCTTCAGGTTTGTAATACACCCCAGAGATTTCTTTTTTAATACCGAAGACATATTTAAGACAAGAATGAAAATCACATGAGTATCATGTCAGAGAAGCCTGGTAGCAGAAAGACTAATTTGCATTGGCATTTGTAATGGAGAAAATTTACATATTACTTGTGAAATTAAAAATAAAGATTGCTTTAAGAGACAGATTTGGAAATATGCCTAAAAGTTCTTAATCTGTGAGGAGTATAGAATAGAATTTCTTCTGAAGCTGAGATGTGTTATTGTTTTAAAATTTGAATTGTATTGTTTGGAGTAGATGTAAAATTTACGTAGTACAAAAGTTCAAAGGAACAAACAGAAAATGAGCAATGAAGCATCTTTCCTCCTACCCTTGTTTCCCAGCCATTCCACTGCCTAAACAATTGTTATTAATTTCTAATAATTGTCCAGAGATATTTTGTGCAAATATAAACAAAGAAATAGAATTTTTAGAGCATAAAATAATTACTGAAGATGAGATCAGAGCAGTGGAGAGATGCTGAGTTTGGAGCTGAAGGATAGGAGTTAGCCAAGCTGAAAAAGGTAAGAAAGAGCCAAAGAACAGCATGCGTGAAGGGGCAGAGTATGCAGTATCTCGGAGCACTCGGAACTGCAAGCCTTCAGGTCAGAGCTAAGGTACAGAAACAGGGACAGCACTGAGAGATTAATCTGGAGAGCCTGCAAAGCTAACACAATTTTTTCATGGTGAAAGTATAATTTTCATTTTAAATGAATAAGAACCAAAGAAAAGCAGCTTAAGTCTTCAAGGTGGTGGGGGTGAGGGTCTTGATAGGCAGTTCTCCAAGTCCATTTTGTACAAACCCCTGGATGATATTTTAGATAGTTTGGAGGGGAAGGATATCTACATTCAAGACCAAACTGAGTTTCTTCCAAGGCTGGTGTCCATCTCTGTTAAGCGAACCACCAGCAAAGCTTTGGCAACGGTAGACTCCAGAGGGAATCATTTCAGCAAGGGCCCCTACTTACATGCAGAGTGCCTTGACAAACACTGTATATCCTTAAGAGTGTTGGAAAGTGCTGATTGATACAGCTCCCATGAGCCCTGCCTCCCACAGTCTTAGCTCAACAGATGTCATAGCTGTGATCTTCTAGAGGGTGTTCTCTGTGACCGAAAGTCTCAATTTGCGAAGCTTAGGGGACACTCTCCTCACTTGTCCCTTCCCTCTGCGTGTCAATAGACTTCTGGCAACTGGAAACATGTTCCCAGTTACTGAGCGACAAATAGGGACTCCTGTTCTAGAGAGAATGACTGGCACCATTGCATAGTAATTTCTAAGAAAAAAGAGAATTGCCACAATGCAACGCAGGAATTCCTTAACCTGGATCTTGAAAGTTAAAAGCACACAACACACAAACCCATGATTCAGAAAATTAAAAATACACAACACACACAAACCCATAATTCAGGGCACCAACTTTGACATATTAGGTCAGAAGAGAGGATGAGTAGTAAGTGTATATTTTTAAAAGAGCACCCCAGAGATTGTAACGATCAGTCAGATTTGGGAGACTCCATCTATTAATTCAAAATGGGACAGTCCTCAAACACTCTTTTGTTATCCTGGACTCATTCCAAATAAGCCTGATTGCACTGAAGGTGTTGAAAGATATTTAATCACTTAGGTTGTGAGACTAACTTCTTGGCAATTTGGTAGTCTCCACAGCAGAGGAAATGGCCAGTGGAGAAAAACCCATTGGTGATGGGTCATTGAACTGTATTGGTGTACCTTAATACAGTAGATGTGTTCCAGAAAAAAGAGTGTATGAATCAAATTTTTATAAGTGGAATTTTTTTCAAGAGTAGTACTACTACAAGACCTAAAGATTTAAAGGGACCATGTGGGGGCATTTTTCAAGTCAATATTTTATTTTAAATGTAATACATGCTCATGTTAAAAAAAAAAAACCCACTTACAGGACAGAGGAAAATAATATGAAAAATAATACCACGCCTTTCTCTTCTTCAGTTCAGTTCAGCCGCTCAGTCGTGTCCAACTCTTTGTGACCCCATGAATCGCAGCACGCCAGGCCTCCCCGTCCATCACCAACTCCTGGAGTTCACACAGACTCGCGTCCATCGAGTCAGTGATGCCATCCAGCCATCTCATCCTCGGTCGTCCCCTTCTCCTCCTGCCCCCAATCCCTCCCAGCATCAAAGTCTTTTCCAATGAGTCAACTCTTAGCATCAGGTGGCCAAAGTACTGGAGCTTCAGCTTCAGCTTCAGCATCATTCCCTCCAAAGAAATCCCAGGGTTGATCTCCTTCAGAATGGACTGGTTGGATCTCCTTGCAGTCCAAGGGACTCTCAAGAGTCTTCTCCAATACCACAGTTCAAAAGCATCAAATATTTGGTGCTCAGCTTTCTTTAT
>SJYX01019336.1:214211-246361 GCA_006410675.1 Oreotragus oreotragus | reverse complement strand
ACACACACACACACACACACAGAGCAATGCTCCAATAAATAGCCTTGCCCATATATGCAAATATGTCTCTAGGATAATTACCAAGTGAAATTGCTGAGTGAAAGAGCATGTACATTTTACATTTGGTAAATGTTTTCAAAATATATTCTTCAAAAGAATACACCCAATTCCCCTGCCATCAGCAGTGTATGGGTCCCTATGCTCCCGTTTCCTCTCCATTTTATCAAATAGTTTCATCTAGGTCATTTCATTGGTGAAAAATAGTATCTCATTCTTACTTTACTAGTATTTATTTTAGTATGAGGGAAGATGAGTGTTTCTTCCTATTTTTACTGGCCACTTAGATCTCCCCTCCACTCCGGCCCCAGTCTATTGAGAATTCTTTTGCAAAGACTCATTTTTCAAAGTGATCCTTCAAGCACCATGATTTATTTCTTTTTAAGTTTCAGTCATCACAATCAGCCTGAATAAGTCATTTCCAATGGATAACTGCACACAGGTTACTCTTATTTTGAAAACGCCATTATTTGATCCTATTCACATCCCATTTCTCTCCTTTGCTTTGCTACCAAGAGACTGGTTCTTATTTCCTCTCCATCAGTACCTTCCTCAGTCCCCAAGATCTGGTGTGTCTCCCCACCACTCTATTGAACGAGCTCTCTGGAAGGTCACCAAGGGCTTCCTTATTGCTAAACCCACAAACTCTGCTCTATAATCATCCTCCTTCATTTGCAGTGGCACATGGGTACTCCTCTGCTCCTTAACCTCTCTGGACCTCAGATTCCTCAAGAGATACTGAGAATATCCTTTCTGTCTTGGGTTTATTCAGAGGTTTAAATGAAAACATATGCATGTGCTTCATAAGCTATACAAAAACTACATAAATAAAAATTGCCATTGTTGTTTGCCTGTGCCCCTGTGTTTTCCTTCATAGGCTTAGATGTTAAGAGAAGTCGGTCTACTGAGGCACTCCCCTAGATTCCTCTCCTGTTCTCCTCCTCCCTCTGAGAAACTGACTTTTATTAAGCACCTACTGTGTGCCAGGCAGCACGCAGGATGCTGTGGAAACAGCACTAAACACTTATGGGAAACGTTCGGTTAAGTATTGACAACGTGCCAGTGCAGTTCTTAGAAGCCCATAGGGATAACAATGCTGAGTCCTTATATTACGACTCAGAGTCAAGTATTATTTTACCTTTTTTTATTTTTAAAGATTTGTATTCATTTATTTGTTTTTGGCTGTGCAGGACCTTTCTTGCTGCGAGGGCTTTCTCTCGTTGTGGGGAGTGTTGGCTACTCTAACTGCAGTCATGGACTTCTCACTGTAGTGCGGGCTCCAGGGAGTGTGAGCTCAGTCGTTGCAGCTGTGAGGACTCTAAAGTTCGTGCTTCAGTGGTTGTGGTGCACGGACTTAACGACACATTGCTCTGTGGGACCTTCCCAGATTAGGGATCGAACACATGTCCCCTGCACTGGCAGGCAGATTCACTGTGCCACCAAGGAAGGCTCCTTACCTCTGTTTTAAAGTTAGGAGTCTGAGACCCAGAGAGGTTAAGCAACTTATCTGAAGCTACACAGCTAGTAAGTAGAGAAGTAAGGATTTAAATGCAAATCTCTGTGGCTGCTCCATATAACAGCCATTACCCTGCATCCTATCTTATGTGGCTATAGGTGGGTGAGATCATGTAGGTGTTTAATGAGATGATGTAGATGGGAATGAGATGTTGTTGCCGTTCAGTCATTAAATCGTGTCCAACTCTGTGACCCCATGGACTGTACCCCGTGGACTGCAGCACACCAGGCTCCCCTGTCTTTCACTATCTCCTGGAGTTTGCTCAAACTCATGTCCATTGAGTTGGTGATGCTATCAAACCATCCCATCTTCTTCTGCCCTCTTCTCCTTTTGCCTTCAATCTTTCCCAGCATAAGGGTCTTTTCAAATAAGTCAGTTCTTCCCATCAGGTGGCCAAAATATTGGAACTTCAGCTTCAGCATCAGTCCTTCCAATGAATATTCAGTGTCAATTTCTTTTAGTATTGTTTGATCTCCTTGCAACTCAAGGGACTCTCAAGAGTCTTCTTCAATACCACAATTTGAAAACACTAGTTTTTTGACACTCAGCCTTCTTGATGGTCCAGCTCTTACATCTGTATGTAAAGACTGGAAAAAACATAACTTAATTATACAGACCTTCATTGACAATGTGATGTCTCTGCTTTTTAATATGCTGTCTAGGTTTGTCATAGCTTTTCTTCCAAGGAGCAAGCATCTTTTAATTTCGTGGCTGCAGTCGCCATCATCAGTGGTTTTGGAGCCCAAGAAAATAAAACCTGTCACTACTTCCACTTTTTCCCCATCTATTAAAATTTGCCATGAAATGATGGGACCAGATGCCATTATCTTAGTTTGTTGAATGTTGAGTTTTAAGCCAGCTTTTTCACTCTTCTCTTTCACCCTCATCAAGAGGCTCGTTAGCTCCTCTTCACTTTCTGCCATTAGAGTGGTATCATCTGCCCATCTGAGGTTGTTGATATTTCTCCTGGTAATCTTGATTCCAGCTTGTGATTCATCCAGCCTGGCATTTCACATGATGCAGTCTGCATACAAGTTACATATCAGAGTGACAATATACAGCCTTGTCATATTCCTTTCCCAATTTTGAAACAGTCCGTTGTTCCACGTCTGGTTCTAACTGTTGCTTCTTGACCTGCATACAGATTTCTGAGGAGGCAGGTCAGGTGGTCTGGTATTCCCATCTCTTTCAGAATTTTCCAGTTTGTTGTGATCCACACAGTCAAAGGCTTTGTTGTTGGTCAGTTGCTCAGTCTTGTCCGCCTCTTTGTGACCCCATGGACTGCAGCTCACCAGGCTTCTCTGTCTGCTTTAAGATAGTCAGTGGAGCAGAAGTAGATGTTTTTCTGGTATTCTCTTGCTTTTCCTATAGTCCAGCGAATGTTGGCAGCTTGATCTCTGGTTCCTCTGCCTGTTCTAAACCCAGCTTGTACATCTGGAAGTTCTCAGTTCACGTACTGCTGAAGCCTAGCTTGAAGGATTTTGAGCATAACCTTACTAGCGTGCAAAATGAGCGCAATTGAATGGTAGTTTGAATATTCTTTGGCACGGCCCTTCTTAGGGATTGGAATGAAAACTGACCTTTTCCAGTAGGTGCTAATGAAGGTAGACTCTTACTAGCAAGAATGTCCACATGGTTAATTCAAGGAAGAGCAGATTCCAGACAAGATTGGCAGAGGTGGAGTACAGGCCTGGGGTGGTTGGAGGGGAACTTTGACATTCCAGATGAGCATAACAGTGGCACTGCATGAAGATCAGCGTGGGCCACAGCCATTACCTGTTTCCTTCTCTGCCACAGGAGTCCATCTGTCTTGTCCACTCATGTATTGGCCTCTCACTGGAGGGAACAACAAATGGGTCAGATGTCACACCACAGTCCCAAGTCCCAAGAAAGGCTTTTGAATTAGGTGCCTGCAGGCAGAGAAAGCAGCCTGCTTTTTCGGGGGAGAAACTTAAACATGTTTTGTGTAGATAATATTCTCTTGAAGCAGGCACTCAGAACTAGGGACTCCGGGTCATTGTGCAGACTCATCTGCTAGGTCAAAGAGAGACAAAATTCACTGGCCAGCCTCCACTCCAAACAATGAAAAAACTACCTAGACATTGCTATACGGTTCTACCAAGGATACACAAGTCCTGTGGCACAATAATCTGAGTGCAATTATGACAGTGATTATGACAGCCATTTCTCATTCAACCTTGAAACAGCATGAATTGTACAACATGCTACTTTTTAATGCGCCACCAAGAAAAAGGGCTTCCCAGGAGGCTTAGTGGTAAAGAATCCAGCTACCATTGCAGGTGACACAGGAGATGTGAGTTCTATCCTTGGGTCAGGAAGATCCCGTGGAAAAGGAAATGGCAACCTAGTCCAGTATTCTTACCTGGAGAATCTCGTGGACAGAGGAGTCTGGTGGGCTGTAGTCCTTGGGGTCCCAAAGAGTTGGATAGAATTGAGCATGAATGCCACAACTCAACAACCAAGAAAAAGCACTGCTACCTAACTTGTTGTGTGCCACTGATTGTGAGACACAGCCACATTTCTGAAAAGGTTAAAAATGGGGGAAAAAACAATGTACATCTAAGAACTGACAAAACTGGTAATAGTAAGAACAGCTAAAATGTTAGCAGGCATTCTGGCTGGGGAGTCTGGCAGGTGCTTTGGATAACTTATGTTACTAAATCTTCAGAAGCTTGTAAGGGAGGCCTTACACTCCCCCCTTTCACAAGTGAGGACACCCTGTGAGGCTTGGAAACACCCACTTCACACACACCAGCACACAGCCAATGCGGAACCCAGACCCGTCCACACCCAAGCGCTCTTTCTGTCACCACCCTCTGTCGGTTTGGAAAAGGTCAGTGCGTCCTTTGCAATGCCCAGCGGGCAACGTAGCATCTCTGAGACCAAGTTGGAGGATGAGTGGTGGTGGGAACAGTGCCCAGAGCTGCCACCTGCCAAATGAGCCTGGGACGTGTGGCAGACGACACGTGTGGCTTCCTGAACAGTTTGCCCAAGGTCGTCTAACACGAGAAAAGTTCCAGATAAGTTCTGCAATGTCGTTTACTAACAGGCCACGATTAATCTCAAGCAGTGACATAGTGAGGGCGACAGCGAGCACGATGGGTGGAAGGGACTCAGCCCCTCCTAACTTCATTTAATGTAGCTGAATTCTGGAAGGCTAGGAACATCCACAGACTAGTCGGGCTGGTCAGATAAAAAACCAGAAGGAAGCACGCTCCTTTTGAACATGTTCTCTGAGACACTTCGAATGAATACCCTAAAAACAGTTGGCTATAATGTGTTTGTCTCTATTACTAAATCTCCTACAAACTGATACTTTTGAATTGTGGTGCTGGAAAAGACTCTTGAGAGTCCATCCCTTTGACTGCAAGGGGATCAAACCAGTCAATCCTAAAAAAAAAATGGGAGATAGCGGAGGACAGGGAAGCCTGGTGTGCTGTAGTCCATGGGGTTGCAGTCAGTCAGGACTTACTGACTAAACAACAACTTTCTGAGCTCAACCACTCTACATCCTTGCATGGAGCCCCCCATCCTCACTGTTACAGCTGAGGAAACGGACAAGAACCAAGTCATCCAAATAGGGGTCAATGGAAACTAAAAATCAGTCCCCCGGCTCCCCAGTCCCATTCAAGCCTATTCTCTAGAGAAAAAAAAGAAGAAAAAAATGGCTGGATATTTTTACAAGGGAAATCAGTTCCGTGATTAATAAGGGGCAGGAAGGCCCTCAGGCGACTCTCCCAACAGACCTAATGGGAGATAGCGGAGGACAGGGAAGCCTGGTGTGCTGTAGTCCATGGGGTTGCAGTCAGTCAGGACTTACCGACTAAACAACAACTTTCTGAGCTCAACCACTCCACATCCTTGCATGGAGCCCCCCATCCTCACTGTTACAGCTGAGGAAACTGACAAGAACCAAGTCATCCAAATAGGGGTCAATGGAAACTAAAAATCAGTCCCCCCGGCTCCCCAGTCCCATTCAAGCCTATTCTCTAGAGAAAAAAAAGAAGAAAAAAATGGCTGGATATTTTTACAAGGGAAATCAGTTCCGTGATTAATAAGGGGCAGGAAGGCCCTCAGGCGACTCTCCCAACAGACCTAAACTTAGGGCTCCCCTGGGCAATCTCATTTAAATTGCTGGTGCTTGCACCCTCTCCTCCCCTGTACACTAAATCGAATTATCTAAGAATAGATCTAAAATTTGTATTTTTTTTTTTAAAGTGCTCTTGGTGATTCTTCTGAGCTGGACAGTTTGGAAAACCTTGCCCTGGGGGCAGTTCTTGTTTCAATAGTTAGCAGGTCATTGGAGTAGGATTACCCTGGGTGGGCAAATTGATGGAATGCATACCAGTCCCCTGGACAAATAGAAAATGGTTTTAAAGTGCTCTTGGTGATTCTTCTGAGCTGGACAGTTTGGAAAACCTTGCCCTGGGGGCAGTTCTTGTTTCAATAGTTAGCAGGTCATTGGAGTAGGATTACCCTGGGTGGGCAAATTGATGGAATGCATACCAGTCCCCTGGACAAATAGAAAATGGAAAGTTGTTGATTCTTTTTCTTTTTTTCCAGTTTTATTTACTGTTGTATTTTTGGCTGTGCTGGGTCTTTGCTGCTCTACGTGTGCTTTCTCTAGTTGCAGCCAGCAAGGTCCACTCTAGTTGCAACGCACGGGCTTCTCAGTGCTGTAGCTTCCTTTGTTGTGGAGCACAGGTTCCAGGCACATGGGCTTCAGCAGTTGCAGCTCACGGGCTCTGGAGCGTGGGCTCAGCTGTCGTGGCACACAGGCTTAGCTGCCCCGCACCATGTGGGATCTTCCTGGACCAGGGATCGAACCTGTGTCCCCTGCCTTGGCAGGTGGATTCTTTACCACTAGACCACTGGGGGAAAATCCAGCTTGTTGGTTTTTTACCATTATTTTCTCTTAAAAAAAAGCCTTCCAGCCAATTACCTGGACATGGGTAAGGATGAGTTGTACCCTTAAGTGGCTACAGCACAAAAAGAATATTCAAGACTGTGAATCAGGGACTGTTTTACTGGCTACCGTTACTCTTCATGAAAACAGTTGATAGTTGGTATGTTCTGTTATCCTTCCAATTTTACGGATGAGCATTGCAAAGCCCAAAGGGCCTCCTGGTGAGGCGTCAAGTACAAATGAAGCAAATGGAAGCTGAAGAGATAGGAAAGAGTCTAAGCTTGAAACTGTCGTTCAAGTAAATCCAGTTTCCATTTGGAAATCTTATCTCAGGCTTTTAAAAAATCACTGGGCTTTTAGTTAAGGGGCATAAACCCTACTCTAAAGTAAATTAGCGTTCAACATGTTCTACCATTTTAATTCACTTGAAAAAAAAGTGACCAAAGGCCCAACATGACGAAATATTCTAAATTTTCTCCAGGTGTCACCCGATGAATTTTTTTTTAATTGGCCCACTGCCTTATCATCCTTATTAATAAGGATGGAGAGGATACTCATTGCACTTCATCTATACCCATTTGTGGTTCTAATTGCAAACTTACAAGAAAACACTTCAACTTCTACACAAAGAACTTTAACTTCTACCCAGACAAGACTACTCCACCCTACTGAGTGTTGTTAAAATAATTCCTTAGTTCTGTTGATTGAAATTCAGTGTGCAGAAGAATCCTTGTGCAATTTGTCTAAAATGCACATTCCTGGACCCCAGATCCTGCAATTTTAATTCAGTAGGTTAGGTTTCCAGTGAAGCCCAAAAACATAATAATCAGCTGCCCAGTTGAATCTCACAGTGAAGTGAAAAGTGAAAGTGCTAGTAACTCAGTGGTAACTGACTCTTTGCAGTTCCATAACTATAGCTCACCAGGCTCCTCTGTCCATGGAATTCTCCAGGCAAGAATACTGGGAGTGGGTTGCCATTCCCTTCTCCAGGGGATCTACCTTACCCAGAGATCAAACCTGGGTCTNCTTATACACATCTAGATGTGTATAAGAGACAGGTGGTAACTGACTCTTTGCAGTTCCATAAGTATAGCTCACCAGGCTCCTCTGTCCATGGAATTCTCCAGGCAAGAATACTGGGAGTGGGTTGCCATTCCCTTCTCCAGGGGATCTACCTTACCCAGAGATCAAACCTGGGTCTCCCGCATTGTGGGCAGATTCTTTACCATCTGAGCCGCCAGGGAAGCCCACAGTGAGGGCCTATTTATGAGAGTCTGTGTTGGTAAAACTTGTTTGTAACTGCTTTCTACGCTTACTGTTTTCTTTCACTGCAAGGAAGCCTCTTTTTACATTCAACTCACAACATGTCAGAGGTGGCATNGAGCCGCCAGGGAAGCCCACAGTGAGGGCCTATTTATGAGAGTCTGTGTTGGTAAAACTTGTTTGTAACTGCTTTCTACGCTTACTGTTTTCTTTCACTGCAAGGAAGCCTCTTTTTACATTCAACTCACAACATGTCAGAGGTGGCATGAGTTTGAAGAACAGGTGAATTACCAGCAGAGTGATTTATGAAGTGAAATAACTCCCTCATTTAGGCAAATCAGCTCCCCCTTGTGGAATGTGTTCTATGGCAGGTTCAGGAAGGAACCATAGGTCCTGGTTCTGAGTTGATCCATACAACTCAACCACGAATATTTTTATGGTTATCGGACCTGGAATTCTGGGAAAGCCATTTGGTTTCCAGTGTCCTGCTGGAACAGGACACTGAGCTTCTTGCATCTGAGTTGATGCTTAGAGTTCCTGTTTCACTGATGGCATGAATAGAAATTCACTGAATTAGCCAGTCTCCAGTTTTCATTTGCACAAATTCACTTTGAATTTAATTCTTCAATGTCTACCTTCCTCAGAGCCCTCTCTTTTTAGAGGTAAAATCCCTAGATAAACAAACCACCAACAAAAAGGTTTTTCCCTTGGCTATTTCCAAAGATACATAAACTAAAAGAATTTCATGCAATAGGTTCCATCATTTCTCAAATCTCTTAATTTCTAAAATCTCTTAATTCTATGATAATCTCTTGTAATGTGTGTTTGCTGTATTATTTAAGATTATTCAATTCTGCAATGGAAAGTAGGAGAAGCAAATAGGGAGAAGAGATGAAACTAAACATAGACGCAAGTATCTTAGGAGCTACATTAGACGTAGATAAACGAAGTAGAGGAATATACATGCTACACATAGACAGGAAGCGAGAGGAAAAATTGAGAGGCACCAGATATTCCTGCTATACACATAAGGACAAGATTTTTTTTTAAAGAGTATTGTGCAGGAAATTACACTGATGCAGTTGCCTCCAGGTACATGAATCATACACTATTCAATCTGTGAAGTCTTAATTGCTTCCTATTAATGACACTTGTCCTGGTTCCAGGGTTTCTGACCCAAAACAGGTTTTCTGCTCATCTGCTTTTCTGGAGTACAGATGTTGACCAGGGGTACTTGCAGGCACCTCAGAGCAAGTGTGTGTCTTGTCCCTGGTACCTTCCATTTTAGGGTATTTTATTCAAACCTCACTTCTAGTTCTCATAAACACACCATTGCCAGGAAGACTGCTGTGGCAGAGACAGAGGGAGCAGGAGAGCGAGAGTAAGAGAGAAGGAACATGCAAACATGGTTTGAGCCTTTCGGCTCTTGGGTTCCCTATATTATTATGTTAGTCTGTCCCATCTTGTCCCCCTTGCTTTGCAATGTGGTTTTTTGTTTTAATCTTTATTTTTACTTCTTTATTTATTTGGCTGCACTGGGTCTCAGTTGAGGCACATGGGATCTTCGATCTTCACTGCAGCAGGTGGGATCTTTCAGCTGTGGCATGCAAACTCCTTAGTTGCATGTGGTATGCAAACTCTCGGTTGGGGCATGTGGGATCTAGTTCCTTGACAAGGGATCAAACCCAGGCCCCCTACATTGGGAGCTCGGGATCTTAGCCACTGGACCACTGGGGGAGACCGTGCAATGTGTGTTTTAAATTGCTTCATTAAGCCACATGATTTGAACATCTTACTTGGTATATGAGGCTTTTAGTTAAGTACTCTCTGAGTTAGCTTGCCTGGCAGTTTCTTTGGAGACTATCATTGCATCCAGGTAACTTCCCACAAACATCTGCTGTTTTTATATTGTAACTTGTTTCCAAACCTATCAGTAGAGACATTAAGAGACATAACAACAAAGGGGACTTCCCTGTCAGTCCACTGGTTATGACTTCACCTTCCAATGCAGGAGATGTGGGTTCAATCCCTGGTCGAGGAATTAAGATCCCATAAGACTCAGGGCCAAAAAAAAACAAAACATAAAGCAGACACAATACTGTAACAAGTCCAATAAAGACTTAAAAAAGACAAAAAAGTATATGTGTTATCTATGTGCACTGCCCAAGGTGTGGTGAATTACCATACAAAGTACAGTAAGCAAGAATCCACACTCAGTTGGCAATGAAGGATCTTAATCAGGAAGCAACACACTGGAAAAACCCCTTCACCCAGAGCTTCAAATATCCCTAACTGAATCCACACCAGAAGTTTCATTAATTAACATAGGAGATGTTAAAAATAAGTTCTTGTGTGTGAAATGATGTGAAGTTGGCAGGAAATTTTGTACAGGCAATTCATTCTGGCGTGGATGAGGTATAATTATCTGGTGAGCCCAGAAGCCTACCGCCCCCTGAGTGACACCTGAAGTTTATAACTCAGTTCAGTTTTGTGTCACCCAGACTGACTTTCTGGAGGAGTCTTTCATCCAATTCATCTGGAAGGTTAGTCGATCCTGCCATTGCAACAAAGTCACATTTATCTCGGAATAAACCTTTCATGTGAAATGCTATTAATATCAATGGGTCTAAAATGACAAAGGATGGGGACTTTACTGAGTTCAGAAAGCTCAATGTGTGATTATTTTGTTTCTACTTGCCTCCACCACAGAATTAGATCTGAGGTTTGCCATCGTTTTTTTTTTTGTTCAGTCATATTGTTAGGAAGAACTAGAGCCCTCACCTACTCTGATTATTGGAGGTTACCAATATCCATCAAAAAGAACACATGAATTGTGAACAACCAAATTGACAGGTTAATTTGAGGCATGTATTAGGGTGGCAGAGGATGAGATGGTTAGGTAGCATCACCAACTCAATGGACATGAATTTGAGCAAGCTCTGAGAGAGAGTGGAAGACGGAAGAGTCTGGCTTGCCGCAGTCCATGGCTCGCAGAGAGTCGGACACGTCTTAAACAATTGAACAACAACAAATTATCTAGTGCTATGTAACAAATTATCTCAAAACTTAGTGGCTTAAGAAAATAAGCATTTTATATCTTTCCGTTTCCATGGGTCAGGAATTCAAGAGCGGCTTAGCTAGGCAGTCTTGGCTCAGAGTTTCTTACTGAGGTTGTTGTCAAGATGTCAGTCAAAACTCAGTCACCTGGCTGAGTCTGGCAGGTCTGCTTCCAAGGTGGCTCACTCACATGCCTGGAAGGATGGGACTAGATGGTGACCTCTCTCCATAGGAATCCTCGAGTGTCCTCAAGATATTGAGGATGCCTCTCCCAGAGTGAATGAGCCAAAAGACAGCAAGGTGACAATGACGGTATCTCATACAATACAGACGTAGGGATCACACATATGGCCTCTACCACATTCTATTCATTAGAAGTAAGTGACTAATTGCACAGCACAGGGAACTCTACTCAGGGCTCTGTAGTACCTAAATGGGAAGGAAATCCAATAGAGAGGGGATGTATGTATACAGATAGCGGATTCACTTTGCTGTACAGTAGAAACAGACACAGCAGTGTAAAGCAACTATTTTTCAATTAAAAAAAAAAAAAAGTAAGTCTGTCCCACACTCAAAGGGAGAATTTGTTTCTACCATTTATAGGGAGAAGTGCGAATTCAATTGTAAGACATATTTGAAAACCTCCACAAGGCACTTACTTGATCTTCATCTTTGCAAGTCTGATAGTGTTTGTTCTATCCATGCTCATACAATAAATATTTATCAAGCAATTACTGTGTGCCAGGTTTTGCCTTACAAATTTGGAATACATCTCCAAACAAAACAGCTGAGGTAGGAGGTGGAGCAGGGTGGAGGGGACCACAAACCCATGGTTAAGGAAAGGGAGGTGACAAGTATCAGTTCAGTTCAATCCAGTCGCTCAGTCGTGTCCGACTCTTTGCATCCCCATGAATCACAGCACGCCAGGCCTCCCGGTCCATCACCAATTCCCGGAGTTCACTCAGACTCAGCTAAGAATATGTAATAGTTGTTGCTCAGTCACTCAGTCATGTCTGACTTTTGTGACCCCATGGAATGCAGCATGCCAGGCTTCCGTGACCTTCACCATCTCCCGGAGCTTGCTCAGACTCATGTCCCTCGAGTCGGTGATGCCATCCAACCATCTGGTCCTCTGTCGTCCTCTTCTCCTCCTGCCCTCAATCTTTCCCAGGATCAGGGTCTTTTCAAATCAGTCGGCTCTTCGCATCAGGTGGTTAAATTATTGGAGTTTCAGCTTTAGCATCCATCTTTCCAATGAATATTCAGGATTGACTTCCTTTAGGATTGACTGGCTTGATCTCCTTGCAGTCCAAGGGACTCTCAAGAATCTTCTCCAACATCACAGTTCAAAACATCAGGTTTTGGCACTCAGCTTTCTTTATGGTTGAACTCACATCCATACCTGACTACTGGAAAAACCATAGCTTTGACTATATAGACTTGGCCAGCATAGTAATGTCTCTGCTTTAGTATGCTGACGAGGTTGGTCATAGCTTTTCTTCCAAGGAGCAAGTGTCTTTTAATATCATGGCTGCAGTCACCATCTGCAGTGATTTTGTGCCCAAGAAAATAATGTCTCTCACTGTTTCCATTGTTTCCCCATCTATTTGCCATGAAGTGATAGACCGGATGCCATGATCTTAGTTTTTTAAATGTTGAGTTTTAAGCCAGCTTTTTCACTCTTCTCTTTCACCTCCATCAGGAGGCTCTTTAGTTCCTCTTGATTTTCTGCCATAAGGGTGGTGTCATCTAAATATCTGAGGTTATTGATGTTTCTCCCGGCAATCTTGATTCCAGCTTGTGCTTCATCCGGCCTGGCATTTCACATGATGTACTTTGCATCTACGTTAAATAAGAAATCAGCATGACTATATATACCCTTGATATACTCCTTTCCCAGTTTTGAACCAGCTGGTTGTTCCATGTCTAGTTCTAACGATTGCTTCTTTACCTGCATACAGATTTCTCAGGAGACAGGTAAGGTGGTCTGGTATTCCCATGTCTTTAAGAATTTTCCACAGTTTGTTGTGATCCACACAGTCAAAGGCTTTAGTGTAGTCAGTGAAGCAAAAGTAGATGTTTTTCTGGTATTCTCTTTAACCTGATTCTGCTTTCTCTATGATCCAGTGGATGTTGGCGATTTGCCTTTTCTAAATCCAGTTTGAACATCTGGAAGTTCTCAGTTTACATACTGGTGAAGCCTAGCTTGAAGGATTTTGAGTATTACTTTGCTAGCATGTGAAATGAGTGCAATTGTGTGGTAGTTTTAACATTCTTCGGCGTTGCCTTTCTTTGGGATTGGAATAAAAACTGACCTTTCCAGTCCTGTGGCCACTGCTGAGTTTTCCAAATTTGCTGGCATATTGAGTGCAGCACTTTCATAGCATCATCTTTAAGGACTTGAAATAGCTCAGTTGGAATTTCATTGCCTCCACTAGCTTTTTTACAGCGATGCTTCCTAATGCCCACTTGACTTCACACTCCAAGATAGTTTAGGTGAGTGAACACACCATCGAGGTTATCTGAGTCATGAAAATCATTTTTGTATAGTTCTTCTGTGTATTCTTGCCACCTCTTCTTGATATCTTCTGCTTCTGTTAGGTCCATACCATTTCTGTCCTTTATTGTGCTCATCTTTGCATGAAACGTTCCCTTGGTATCTCTTATTTTCGTGAAGAGATCTCTAGGCTTTCCCTTTCTATTGTTTTCCTCTATTTCTTTGCATTGTTCACTTAGGAAGGCTTTCTTATCTCTCCTGCTATTCTTTGGAACTTTGCATTCAGATGGGTATATCTTTCCTTTTCTCCTTTGCCTTTCACTTCTCTTCCTTTCTCAGCTATTTGTAAGGCCTCCTCAGACAACCATTTTGCCTTCTTTCATTTCTTTTTCTTGGGGATGGTTTTGATCACTGTCTTCTGTACAATGTTTTAAACCTCCATCCATAGTTCTTCAGACACTCTATCAGATCTAATCCTTTGAATCTCTTTGTCACTTCCGCTGTATATCGTAAGGGATTTGATTTAGGTCATACCTGAATGTCCTAATGGTTTTCCCCTTTCTTCAATAAAAGTCTGAATTTTACAATAAGGAGTTCATGATCTGAGCCACAGTCAGCTCCTGGTCTTATATTTTGACCGCTTAGAGCGTCTCCATCTTCAGCTGCAAAGAATATAATCAATCTGATTTCGGTGTTGACCATCTGGTGATGTGCATGTGTAGAGTCATCTTTTGTACTGTTGGAAGAGAGTGTTTACTATGACTAGTGTGTTCTCTTGACAAAACTCTGTTAGCTTTTGCCCTGCTTCATTTTGTACTCCCTGGCCTAACTTGCCTGTAACTCCAGGTATCTCTTGACTTTCTATTTCTGCATTCCAGTCCCCTATGATGAAAAGGGCATGCTTTTTTTGGTGTTAGTTCTAAAAGGTCTTGTAGGTCTTCATAGAACCATTCAACTTCAGCTTCTTCAGCGTTACTGGTTGGGGCATAGACTTGGATTACTGAGATACTGAATGGTTTGTCTTGGAAACAAACCAAAATCATCCTGTTGTTTTTGAGATTGCACCCAAGTACTTCATTTTGGACTCTTTTGTTGACTATGAGGGCTACTCCATTTCTTCTAACGGATTCCTGTCCACAGTAGTAGATATAATGGTCATCTGAATTAAATTTGCCCATTCCCATCCATTTCAGTTCACTGATTCCCAAAATATCAGTGTTCAGTCTTGCCATCTCCTGTTTGACCACTTCCAATTTACCTTCATGAACCTAACATTCTAGGTTCCTATTCAATATTGTTCTTTACAGCATCGGATTTTACTTTCTCCACCAGACACATCCACACCTGGGCACTGTTTCCCCTTTGACTCAGCTTCTTCATTCCTTCCATAGCTACTTCTCCACCCTTCTCCAGTAGCACATTAGGCACCTACTGACCTGAGGAGTTCATCTTTCAGTGTCATATCCTTTTCACACTGTTCATGGGGTTTCAAGGCAAGGATGCTGAAGTAGCTTGCCATTCCCTTATCCAGTGAATGCATTTGTTCATAACTCTCCACCATGACCCATCTGTCTTGGGTGCCCCTACATGTAGTGTAATAATAGAGATGGGTGAAATGGAGAATATGTAACATACTAACAGAAGGTATTCTCTGCCAAGTCATATGGGACGATACGGGCTCAGTCTACCCAGATCTTCTGATTTTCCAAGAGACAGTGAAAAATAAAGACCTGTGTATGAAATTTCTAGAATTTTAATGTTAGCAAATCGTTCAAATGTTATCAAAACACTCTGAAGGACAAAAGTCAATGGACAAAAATACAATGTCTAACTGTTTACTAGAAAAGAAAATTTCTGGATGACATGAGCAAAAGTAGGGATATGATCCTGTTGCTGTTTAATCACTAAGTCATGTCCAGCTGCTTTGTGACTCCATGAACTGCAGCCCACCAGGCTCTTCTGTTCATGGGATTTCCCAGGCAAGAATAGTGGAGTGTGTTGTCATTCCTCCTCCAGGGGATCTTCCTAAACCTGGCATATGGTAATAGCTTGATAGATTTTTATTGTATGAACATGTATAGAACAAGTACCATTAGGCTTGTCACCATGAAGATCAAGCAAGAAAGGACATGATGCTGCTACTGCTAAGTCACTTCAGTTGTGTCCAACTCTGTGTGACCCCATAGACGGCAGCCCACCAGGCTCCCCCATCCCTGGGATTCTCCAGGCAAGAATACTGGAGTGGGTTGNAGCTGTCTCTTATACACATCTTCGTGTCCGACTCTGTGTGACCCCATAGACGGCAGCCCACCAGGCTCCCCCATCCCTGGGATTCTCCAGGCAAGAATACTGGAGTGGGTTGCCATTTCCTTCTCCAATGCATGAAAGAGAAAAGTGAAAGTGAAGTCGCTCAGTCTGTCCGACTGTTAGCGACCCCATGGACTGCAGCCCACCAGGCTACTCCATCCATTGGATTTTCCAGGCAAGAGTACTGGGGTGGGGTCCCATTGCCTTCCCCGAGGACATGATAAGCAAGGTCTAAATGATAAAGGAACACTTTAGCTAAGGTGGGGAAAGATGAGATGATCATATATAAATCTCAGATAGACAGAAGTATTCACAGAAAGCTCTGCTGTCATCTTAGTGTTACTAATGAGCTTGTACACTAATAGATGCCTATATTTTTAAATTTTATAATGTTTTTAAGGCTTGCCACAAAAGTCTTCGAGAAATAGAGTAGAAAAAAAAAATGGTATCTGGAAGAAATTGAAATCTTCTGCATTTCAATAATATGAATTTGCAATCAACTTTGCAATATTCTGGATAAATTTTGCCCTTTCCTTTTATTGAAAATAAAGCAATTATGGTATTTTTTAGAAATAGATGGAAATAGGGACTTCCCTGGTGGTCTAGTGGTTAATTGCTTCCAGTGCTGGGGTTGAGGCTTCAGTCCCTCATTTGGGAACTAAGATCCCTGGTTTGGGAACTGTGATCCCATGTGACTTGCAGCATGACCAAAAGTCAACAACAACAATAATAAAATATACCCCATGTATGTCAGCTAGAAGCAAGGACCATATTATACATTTCTCTGGTACTAGTTCTGAGTATAATATGTAGTATTTCAATTAATAATGGATGAACAAGTGAAAACTACCCTTTAAAAATAGATAGAATTTCCATTATGAAGGAGATCAACACTGGGATTTCTTTGGAAGGAATAATGCTAAAGCTGAAACTCCAGTACTTTGGCCACCTCATGAGAAGAGTTGACTCACTGGAAAAGACTTTGATGCTGGGAGGGATTGGGGGCAGGAGGAGAAGGGGATGATAGAGGATGAGATGGCTGGATGGCATCACTGACTCGATGGACGTGAGTCTGAGTGAACTCCGGGAGTTGGTGATGGACAAGGAGGCCTGGCGTGCTGTGATTCATGGGGTCGCAAAGAGTCAGACACGACTGAGCAACTGAACTGAACTGAAAAATATAGAGATACAGATATGTCCTAAACTCAGATTCTTGATTTTGGTGATTTAAATATGAGAGCTATTGGAAATTCTCTGGTGGTCCAGCGGTTAGGACTTAGCTGGGGGGGGGGTGGGGGTGGTTCAGTCCTTAAGATCCCAGAAGCCACAAGACATGGCTGAAAAAATAAAAAAAATAAAAATAAGAGCCATTAATACTCTTGCATGATCAATGTGCTTGTCATTATCTTCATCTCCAAAATTATTTATTCTGTTCTAAAATGCAGCTTACAATTAAGAAATAGAAATAATGATGTAGCATGCCTTGCTTTAACATTGTGAACTATGGAGCCAGTAAGATTTAATCCACCAGGATTTCAAATTTAAATAAGAAATCATTATGACTGACAGTCTGTAAATGAAGCAGAGTGGGTGTGGATATTTGGTTTCGAAGATGAAAGACATCTGCAGATATAATCACAGGATTAAAATCACGAGAGTATCAGTTAGAATTTGAGTTTTTAGCTGCAGTTTCTTGGTTCAATTTTAACCTTTAGGCAGATTGTTATAAGGTTTTTATTTTTCAGTTTGTAAAATGGAGATAATAAGGTGCACAATTCATCCCATTGGAGAGATAATGAGGTCAAGCAAGTAAAGTTCTGCCCATACTATCAATGTTCAAAAAAGTGTTAGCTATGGCTATTGCTGGGCCATTTGTCTTCCATATGGCCGCCTCCTGGGAAGGAAATCAACCTGCCTTGTATAGCTCTTCCTTACCCTCAAAATCCACAGGATTCATTGTAGGCCTCAATTTGGGCCAACAGCTGCTTTCTTCAAAGGCAGTTTAACATCACCAGGTGGGTGTTTGTTAAGCCCCTGAAAAATTGCCTTAATGGTCCTTGTCCAGGTTCAAATCCTTGGAATTCTGTCTGTGACCTCTTCTCTCAGAAAGGATAAATCACTTAAATTCTCAGCTTGTTTGCCTGGAGAAAAGAATAAAAAGTCACTTCCCCAACTGTGATATTAATTAGTAGAAGTAAAGTGTTTTGGAAATGCAGAATATGGTTAATTTTTAAAGGGTAAAACATAAATGTTAAGTGCAAAGGAGTTTTACCATACTGTGGAAGGAATGTAACTGTTTTAACACTTTTTTTTTTCCCCCCCAGCAAAACATGGATGGCAATGATAATGCTTTTCTTTTGGGAGTCAGGATTCATTTTGAGCAGAGCCAAGAAGAGCTTTGGAAGATGAGGTAGGTTTTTTTTTAATTTATTAATTTCTTTGGCGGGGTTGGGTCTTAGTTACTGCACGCATATGGGATCTTCATTGCATCATCTGAGATATTTCCTTGTGGCACACGGACTCTCTAGCTGTGGCCCTCAGGCTTAGTAGCTGTGGCGAATGGGCTTAGTTTCTCCAAGGCATGTGGGATCTCAGTTCCCTGACCAAGGACTGAACTTTTATCCCCTACTTTGCAAGGTGGATTCTTAACCGCTGGACCACCAGAGAAGTTTCATGAGGCAAGTTTTCAAAAATTGGAGGGAAAAAAAAAGCACTAGGAATTTTACATGATTGCTTTCTCCATGAGATCCCTTTGGTAAAAGTGAATTTTTTTTCCAGTTTCCAAAGATTCCCAGTACTGAATACCTCTAGCTTTTAATATGGGCATAATAGCACTCAAATTTCCTCTTTGTCACAAAGAGGCTCTCTGTTGAGTATTAAATTGCTCATTTTACTTGTGGAAGTGAGAGTCCCTGAGTCACCAAGTCAATGTAATAGATTTTACGATCTGGTTTAGATTGGTGAGGTGTTCCAGAATAATGAATTGCTTAAAGAACTATTTAGCCTTTCAAAATGGAGGCATTATCCATTTGACCAATAAAGTGCACAAAGAAATCCCGAATGAGGGAATCATTGCCATGGCCCATGTGAAATAACTGTTGCTTATGAGCAAGGAAACTCATCTGTTTTTATTTTTTATTATACCAGCCTTTAAAAATCCCCTGTGGACTAAAAGAGCAATATTGTCCCCATTGACTGGAGGAAATCGGAGCTGTTGGGCTTGGTGACTTTTCCTGAGTCTGTGATAGAAGCTAATGAAAGAGCCAAAATTAGAATCTCTAAGTTCCTGCACACTCTCCTTCGGCTGCCTCTCCTGAACCCCCACCACTCCTGGCAAAAGCACTTCACTTTACTGTTTCCTGTTGGGTTTTGGAGGACTTCAGCCCCTCCCTGTTCTTTCTCCTTTTGTCTGACCTTCCTAAGACAGGAACATTCATCAAAATCCTCTCTCCAAATGATATGGTTGGCACGAGCCACTTTCAGATTTACCATAAAGAACAGGCTGGCGGCACCTCAGTACTTGGTGGATTTGTTTCAGAGGGACAGTGTGCTTCCAAAAAGGGACAGACCATGATGAGAAGGGGTAGGGAATGGGTTCTATGAGAGAAGAATGAAATTAGTTGAGGAAAAGGAAAATAAAATCTAAAGAAAGCCTGGAAGAGGAAGTATTAAGGAAAAAGGAACATAGTAACTGATGTTCTCTAGGGACTGGGAACAGAGCTGGAAATCAAAAGATTTAAATTGCAGGAAAGAGGTTAAAAGAGTAGGAAATGTTCGCTTTCCTGGCTCAGTGAAGAAAGCTGGATAACTTGATGACAATAATGCCATCATTAGGACTTAGACAATTTGAATGCAATGCTGCCTGGGGCAAGGGGGCGGACTAAGTGGGTCTGGGTTTGGTTAAGCCACAGGATTTCAGGCAGTGAAAAAAGTTGAAAGATGAAAGTTGAGAGGCAAGCAGAGGCACAGGGATCTTGGTCAAAGGCAGAGTCTGGTTTAGTACCCCTGAATGGGGCTGAAGCTTACATTTCTTTTTCTCTTGATTTGTTATTATTTATCGGCTATGCCAGGTCTTATTTGTGGCACGGCAGGATCTTCAGTCTTCGTTGTAGCTTGTGGGATCCTTAGTGACAGCATGTGAACCCTTAGTTTTGGTATGTGGGATCCAGTTCCCAAACCAGAGATCGAAGCCAGAATCCCTGTATTGGGAGTGTAAAGTCTTAACCACTGGACCACCAGGGAAGTCCCCAAGCCAACATTTCTAACAAGCTTCCAGAAGATGCTGTTGCTATGGGTCAGTCGATCACATTTTGAATAGCAAAGCCCCAGGCTACGCTGTTATATGGAAATATAATGGGAACCACGTATGTAATTTATGGTATTCTAGTAGCTATCTTACAAAAATAAAATAATCAATATATTTTATTTAGCCTAATTTATTAAAAATATATTTTAACATGAACTCAATATAAAATTATAAGTTTTTTTTCCTCTACTAAGTCTTTGGAACCTGATATATATTTCACATTGACAGAACATCTCAATTTGGACCAGCCACATATGCTGATGGCTTCTGTTTGGAGCAGTGCAGGTCTAGCCAACCTTAGCAAAAACTTAGCCAGTCCAAACGCTGAGAAAAACTGTGCTTTCACCACCAGAACCCACTTAAGTAGGATCCAAGAATTCCCAGAGCCTTAATGAATTCCCTGCTATGGAAGAGAAATCCTCAAAATATGATTATTCAACAAGGCAAGGTTTAAATACAGATTCTTTGGCTTCACCCCCAATTATTTTTTTAAATCTTTTTATTATAAAAATGTTAACAGGGGGTTCTCTGGCAGCCCAGTGGTTATCCTGCGCTTCCATTGCAGGGGATATGGGTTGGATCCCTGGCTGGGAAACTAAGATCTCCCATGCCACAGGGTATGGCCAAAAATTTTTTTCTTAAGTATGAGCATCTGTACCCTGAAATAAACGAGTATCAGATGTCTTCTGCCTTTGTAATGCCATTGATGTGTCTGTTAGAGAAACTGGGTTGCCACTCCTCCTTGACTTGGACGGTTGCTTCCCTATGGCGTTATTTCACTTGTCCTCCTATTACCCGCATTTCCTAAAAGCTGGCTTTCATTGCTGAAGTATTCACGAGATGTAGGTCCCAGAGATTCTAACTGGGGCAGAGGTTCTCACTCCTGGCTTCACACGGGAAACAACACACAGCTTAAAAAATGTCATGTGCCAGGGTCCCTCACCTAGAGCTTCTAATGTAATTGGTATGGGGTATGGTCTGCACATAAAGCATTTAAAAAGCTTCTGATAGTTTTAGTAGAGCAAGGGTGGGGAACCACTAGATAAGACTAAGTGGCTTGAAAAAGAGTCAAGAGCTCTGTAAAGATCTGGAAACAGGCCTTCTCTCCCTTTTCACTCACCTAAACAGAAGGCAATGGCACCCCACTCCACTACTCTTGCCTGGAAAATCCCATGGACGGGGGAGCCTGGTGGGCTGCAGTCCATGGGGTCACTAAGAGTCGGACACGACTGAGCAACTTCACTTTCACTTTTCACTTTCATGGTTTGGAGAAGGAAATGGCACCCTACTCCAGTACTTTTGCCTGGAAAATCCCATGGACAGAGGAGCCTGGTAGGCTGCAGTCCATGGGGTCGCTAAGAGTCAGACATGACTGAGCGACTTCGCTTTTGCTTAAACAGACTTGCAAGGTTAGCCTCAGAGACTGCTCAGTGCTAAGAATTAGAGTCACCTGGGGAACTGAAACTACTCTGAATGTCCACTGATATGGGCTCTGGTATCTTTCAGGTAACCCCTACTTTAATGGTGATTTAATGTAAAGCAAGCATTTAATTTAAATATCTCCCAGGATTTGATGGTTTTTCTAATATATAGCAAGGTTTGAGATCTGAGACAGTGCTCCAATTGTAATGAGCATATCAATCAACTGAAGATTATGTTAAAATACAGATTCTGATTTTGCAAGTCTGGATGGATGCCCAGGTTCTTCATTACTATTGAACCCCTAGGTTGTGTTGATGCTGCTGGTACTGGTTTGAGGAGCAAGGGTGTAGGTGGAAAATGTCTACTATAGAACCAGAAAGAACTGGCTTTGAACTCTGCTTTTGCAGCTTACTATCTTGTGTGGCTTTTAGTACTTCACCTCTGTGAGCCTTTTTCCTCATCTACGAAATAGGGTTCTATAATGATACCTACATTTACTCATCCCATGCCAGGTGTTCGGGAAACAGGACCTTCTTATACTGGCTGATATCAGTAGCACAGGAACCTAGTTGGATGTTGAGTCTTTTCCCAAGCTCTTATCCACTGATGCTAGATCAGAAATCTGGGGAAGTTTGTTTGCTTTTCGGTTGATCCTTTGTTTGAAATCCACACTAGATTTCACCAAGGACTCTTCCCTTTAGACCTTTGCACATGCCATCCATTCCCTTTCCCTGGTGGCTCAGATGGTAAAGAATCCCCCTGCAATGTAGGAGACACAGGTTCAATCTGTGGGTGGGGAAGATCCCCTGGAGGAGGAAATGGCAACCCTCTGCAGTGTTCATATGGAGTGCTTAGTAGGTGCCAGACAATGTACATAGTGCTTATACGTGATCTAATTTAGTCCTTATTCATGCTCAGTCATATCCACCTCTTAGCAACCCTGTCAGGCTCCTCTGTCCATGGGATTCTCCAGGCACGAGTACTGGAGTGGGTTGCCATTCCCTTCTCCGGGGGATCTTCCTGACCCAGAGATTGAACCCGGGTCTCCTGAATTACATGCAGAAATTCTTTACCATTTGAGCCACCAAGGAAGTTCCATGGACAGAGGAGCCTGGCAGGCTACCGTCCATGGAGCTGCAAAAGAATCTGATACGACAGAGTGACTGAGCAAAGGGCACGTGTGAGGCCAGCATCCGTATTCCTCTCCTTGTTGCCAGGGTTTCTGCCTGGCACAGCGGAATTTCAGGTTATCCACGGCCTGTCTCTTCACTTCTAGTCCTCCTTACCTTGGATTGGTTTCCCTCCCACTCTGCGTTCCCCAGCACTCTGGATGAACTGTCTTTATGTCACTATACATCACAGCCGGCACCACGCATTTCTATGACTATGCTGAAATAAAACCCCTTTTCTCACCATCTGGCTGACTTGCCCCCACATCTGAATCTCAGCGGGTTCTTCATGCCACGATTTTCAGGGCTCAGAACACATGCCAAAAGGAAGGCATCTATCCTGAGTTTGAGGGAGAAAGCCTCCTGTTAACATCTTATGAACTAGGAGTTTAGATCCTCTCTTTTTAGCACACGGAACAATTTGGAACCCCATAAGTCACATGACCATGTAAACTAAAGTAAAACCACCTCTTTCTCACACTTACAAAAAAGTTTGTTTTTTTTTTTTTGTTTTCTAAAGTTGACAGACCAGAAAATAAAAGTTTGCTGTGGCTTTCTGACTTTACAAATGGTCTTCCAGAGGCTTTCAACATTGTTCTGAGTGTTAACAGTTCACAGTGGAAACTGATTAACACCATTAATAGTTTTCCAGTTCAACAGCCCTCTCCTGTCTGAATGACTTTTAATATTTGTTTCTTTCCATGTGCTCCCCACTCAGGAGCCTGACTTCCTCTCAGTTTCAAGTTTTCGTTCTGTCTTTTGAGGAATCAAATAAATTAAAAGACTTTTTATTTGTTTCCCTGTAGAGATGTCCTATGCTAAGTAAAGTGACTGAAAATGCATTTTCTTTTCAAATTAGAGGGAGAGAAAAAAAAAATACTCTCCCTATCAGTATTTTCAAAGCAAACTATTTATTCACTGATTCAGTAAGCAGTTATTGGATGTTTGCTGTGTTAAGAATGTTGTGCTGAGTGCTAGGGAGGGCACCTACAGAGATGAAAATAATGAAAATAAAGTCTGTCTCGAAGGACCTGAAAATCTAGGAAGGGAGAGAAATCTACATATATGAGCACCTATAATATGAGCACAAAGTGAAAGATGTTTCTCAAAGCGTTCTGAAGTCCTCTGAGATCTTCCGTGTACACTCTGTTCACAATGTAAATGTTAACCGTTGCATTAGTTTTGTTTTGTTTTTAAGGGAGCCCTCCTACACTGGGGATGGGAATGTAAGTTGGTGCAGCCACTATGGAAGAGAGTATGGAAGTTCCTCAGAAAACTAAAAATGGAACTACCATATGATCCAGCAATCCCACTCCTGGGCATATACTTGGACAAAACTATAATTCAGAAAGATACTTGCCTCTCTGGATTAATAGGAGCACTGTTCACAATGGCCAAGACTTGGAAACAAGCTAAATGTCCCCTGGCAGGTGAATGGGAAACCACTGTGATTTAAGCACTTGCCTAACCTATGTCTCGGAGAAGGCAATGGCACCCCACTCCAGCACTCTTGCCTGGAAAATCCCATGGATGGAGGAGCCTGGTAGACTGCAGTTCATGGGGTCGCTGAGAGTCGGACCCGACTGAGCGACTCTACTTTCACTTTTCACTTTCATGCATTGGAGAAGGAAATGGCAACCCACTCCAGTGTTCTTGCCTGCAGAATCCCAGGGATGGGGGGGCCTGGTGGGCTGCCATCTGTGGGATCGCAGAGTCGGACACGACTGAAGCGACTTAGCAGCAGCAGCAGCAGCAACCTATGTCTCCTTGGCAGGGCTGTAAGGACTCTGAGGTCACAAGTCTTATTTCACTACCTCTCTCGCTGAAGCAGATTCTAAGGTGCTGGGTGAAAGAATAGGGTGGGGAGGAGGGGCGGGGAGGAAAGAGCGTGCCCTAATGGCAGAGAGGGGACCTTAAGGGTAAGAAGTTGTTCCTGGGCTCCAGACATTCAAAGCTTCTCTGAAGAGGGAAGTAAAATTTAAGTCAGATTTTCAAGTCTGGGAAGAATAAAACTGGCTAAAAATGTAGGAAAAGACACTCAGGCTTAAGAAATGATATGAGGAGAAGAATGGAGGCAGGAAAGTCAGGGCTCATCTGAGGAATAATTCCTAAGTTTGCTGCTCCTATTAAACCCAAGATAGAGACATTAAGAAATGTTAAGAGGGCGATTAAGAAGCAGAAACCCTCAGTAGTGGAAATGCCAGTGACTGAGCTGGTAAAAAGCCTGGTGGCTATCCCTCTTTCATTCATTAACCCAACATGTTTAATTGTACATATTGAGCCCTAATTATATGCACGTTGTAGTCCATGTTCTGAGGGCTCAGCGGTGATCGATTCAGATTTGTGAGTTTCCTGCCTGCCTGGGACTCATGCTCCACTGGAGTAAATAAACCAACAAAACCAGACACATATATCATGCGCTAATTTACTGTGAAAGAGACAGTGTGCAGTGACAGAAAGAGACCAGTTTGATACGGTGGTCAGGGAATGACACTTTAGCAATGATTAACCTGGCCCCCACAGCTGTTGTAAATTATGATTTTGGGTGGATAAAGTATTTCTTTTAATAACTTAAAAAAAACCCCAAGTCATTGTTTTTGGTTGCTTTTCCCAGCTCTCTGCTTTTCCAAAAACAGAGCAAAAAATTATCTCTTCTGAGAACTTGAAGAAAAAGATGTCCAAACAATTGGCCTGTTCATTCTGTGGATCAACAAAATTCCTGTAGTGAAGGGGAATGCAGAAAATGGAACCTTGTTTAACCTTGTTGAACCTGGATTCAGTTCTTCAGTCTTTTGTCATGTATGTTTATGGCTCTTTGGCCCACCCAAATTGCTAATGTGGGAAGAAAGACACCTTCATTACTGAGAACTCAGACATGATGGATGATGATGTAATGATTGATTTGCTGTTGCTGGAAAACTGAGCTGTACATGTTAAAACCTCATTGGAGAGAAGCAAGATTAAACAAGAATGTGGCTATTAATGTGGTTCAGAGAAACATGAAATAATGTGCCTTTAGAGGCTTTTAATGCATACACAAATGTATAGTTTTATAAATGTACTCATAAATAGTTATCAGTCATTCTATCACTCATGTATGCTACAAATACTACTGAGCACCTACTAAGTTGAAAAAAAAAATGTATATGATGTTGGAATATAAAAAGAAAAACAAGACAGTAAGAACTTGGTTTCAAAGAATGCATGGCTTATAATTGAGGTATGGCATAGACCCAGCAGTCCCCAACCTTTTTGGTACCAGGGTCTGGCTTCATGGGAGACAATTTTTCCATAGACCAGTGGTCAGTGTGTGTGTGGGGGGGGNGTTGGAATATAAAAAGAAAAACAAGACAGTAAGAACTTGGTTTCAAAGAATGCATGGCTTATAATTGAGGTATGGCATAGACCCAGCAGTCCCCAACCTTTTTGGTACCAGGGTCTGGCTTCATGGGAGACAATTTTTCCATAGACCAGTGGTCAGTGTGTGTGTGGGGGGGGTGGAGGTGGGGGGGCAAGTGTGTTGGGGAAGTGGTTTCCAGATGGCTCAAGTGTATTGCATTGATTGTATACTTTATTGTTACTATTGTTACATCAGTTCCATCTCAGGCATTACATCTTGGAGGATGGGGACCCCTGACGTAGACAACAGTGTATAATATAATCCAAAATTAAAGAAATGCTGGATGGAAGACAGGTATCTATAATTTCTGCCTGTCTAGCATATATTCTCTTTATTTTAGTAACAGCAAGTTGATTTTTCTTCAGGGAGCAACAGCCCCCACATCCTCCATCCGTGTGGACTGGGTCAGTTTGGCTCTCACTTACCCTTATGCCCCTTATTATTGCTGCCTCTCATTCTGATAGCAGTAGGCACATGACCAGGCTGAGCCAGTCAGCATACTCCATCCTTCGGCTGAAGGGTGGCTAGGTGCAAAAGTCCAGGAAGACAGTGGACTCAAGTTGGTCAAATGCTAGTCACTTCCATCAAAAGGAAGGCCAAGCTTAGAAGAAATCCAGCCTAGAATAAGAGAGACAAAAGTTGGAGAGTTCAGTTCAGTTCAGTTGCTCAGTCGTGTCTGACTAATTTGTGACCCCATGAACCGCAGCACACCAGGTCTCCCTGTCCATCACCAACTCTCGGAGTCCACCCAAACCCATGTCGGTTGAGCCGGTGAGCGACTTTCACTGTCTTTTCTTTGCTTGCATGGGAAATGAACACAAATGTATGGTAGTTTGAGCATTCTTTGGCGTTGCCCTTCTTTGGGACTGGAATGAAAACTACTCTTTTCAGTCCTCTGGCCACTGCTGAGTTTTCCAAATTTGCTGACATACTGAGTGCAGCCTTTTAGGATTTTAAATAGCTCACCTGGAATTCCATCATCTTCACTAGCTTTTTCATAGTAATGCTTCCCAAGGCTCACTTGACTTCATATTCCAGGATGTCAGGCTCTAGGTGAGTGACCACACCATCGTGGTTATCGTGGTCATTACGACCTTTTTTGTATAATTCTTCTGTGTGTTCTAACACCTCCTCTTAATATCTTCTGCTTCTGTTAGGTCCTTACCATTTCTGCCCTTTATTTGGCCCATCTTTGCATGAAATGTCCCCTTGATAGCTCTGATTTTTTTGAAGAGTCCTCTAGTCTTTCCCATTCTGTTGTTTTCATCTACTTCTTTGCGTCGTTCACTTAAGAAGGTCTTCTCCTCTCTCCTTGCTGTTCTCTGAAACTCTTCATTCATTTGGGTGTATCTTTCCTTTTCTCCCTTGTTTTCCCTTCTCTTCTTTTCTCACACATTTGTGAAGCCCCCTCAGACAACACTCTGCCTTCCTGCCTGTCTTTTTCTTGCAGATGGTTTTGGTCCCCACCTCCTATACAATGATACGGACCTCTGCCCATTGTTTTTCAGGCGCTTTTCTACCACATCTAATCCTTCGAACCTGTTCATCACCTCCACTGTATAATCATAAGGAATTTGATTTAGATCATACCTGAACGGCCTAGTGGTTTTCCCAAGTTTCTTCAATTTAAGTCTGAACTTTGCAATTAGGAGCTAATGATCTGAGTCATAGTCAGCTCCAGGTCCTGTTTTTGCTGACTGTATAGAGCTTCTCCATCTTCGGCTGCAAAGAATATAATCAATCTGATTTTGGTATTGATCATTTGGAATGGCAACCCACTCCAGTACCTTTGCCCGGAAAATCCCATGCACGGAGGAGCCTGGTAGGCTGCAGTCCATGGGGTCGCAAAGAGTCGGACACGACTGAGCGATTTCGCTTTTTCACTATGTGTAGAGTCATCTCTTGTATTATTGGAAGAGCGATTTGTTATGACCAGTGTGTTCTCCTAACAAAACTCTGTTAACTTTTGCTCTGCTTCATTTTGTACTCCAAGGCCAAATTTGTCTGTGACTCCAGGTATCACTTGACTTTGTACTTTTGCATTCCAATCCCTACCAGCAACAGATGAGAGTTTCGTATGCCAGTCATCCTACCCACTACCAGGTATTGTCAATCTTTTTTTTAAAGTCATTTTAATAGGTGTACAGTGATACCTTATTATAACTTAATTTTCATTTTCATAATGGGTTATAATGTTGAACAACTTTTCACATGTTTACTTGTCCTCTATATATCCTCTTTGGTGAAATGTCTATTCATTTGTTTTGCTCATTTCTGCTTGTTTCCTCATTGAATTTTGAGAATTCTTTAAAAATCCTAGATACAAGTGTTTTGTTGGATATGTAATTTGCAAATATTTTCTCAGAATCTTTAGCTTGACTTTTCATTCTCTTAACAGTATCTTTTTAATCTTGATGACAAGTTTTTTATTTTGATAAAGTCTTAGTAACCATTTTTTCCTTTTTATGCTCTGTGTTTTGGTGTCTTATTGAAGAACTTTGTCTAACTCAAGATGGAAAAGATTCTGACCTCTAAATTTTTTATTATTTTATGTTTTACCTGTAGATTTATAACCCATTTTATTATTCTATTTTTTAATTCAAGTTTAGTTGATTTACAGTGCTGTGTTAATCACTTCTGTAATCAGCAAAGTGATTCAGTTATACATGGATACACTTTCTTTTATTTTTTATATGCTTTTCCATTACAGTTTTTCATAGAATATTAAATATAGTTCTCTGTGCTAGGCAGTAGGACCTTGTTGTTTATCTGTCCTATATTAAATGCATACATCTACTAACCCCAATCTTCCACTCCAGCCCTCCCCTGATTTCCCCCCTCCCCCACGACAGGCAGATGTGTATAAGAGACAGCTGGTAGACTGCAGTTCATGGGGTCGCTGAGAGTCGGACCCGACTGAGCTTTGAGATGTGTATAAGAGACAGCAGTAGGACCTTGTTGTTTATCTATCCTATATTAAATGCATACATCTACTAACCCCAATCTTCCACTCCAGCCCTCCCCTGATTTCCCCCCTCCCCCACGACAACCACCATTCTGTATTTATAAACCATTTTGAGTTAATTTTTGGTTAAAGTGTCAGGTTTAGACTGAGGATTTTTTTTAATGCATATGGTTGTCCAATAGTTTCATTTCATTTGTTGAAAAAATTGTCTTTACTACTGACATTATAGTCTTTGCAGTTCTGTGAAAATCAATTTGCCATGCTGATGTAAGTCTATTTCTGGGATCTCTGTTCTATATATTTTACTCTTCTATGTATGTATACCTCTACTNAGGATTTTTTTTAATGCATATGGTTGTCCAATAGTTTCATTTCATTTGTTGAAAAAATTGTCTTTACTACTGACATTATAGTCTTTGCAGTTCTGTGAAAATCAATTTGCCATGCTGATGTAAGTCTATTTCTGGGATCTCTGTTCTATATATTTTACTCTTCTATGTATGTATACCTCTACTGATATCATATTGCCTTGATTAGTGTAGTTTTATAGTACATCTAACAATCAAGCAATGTGTGAACTTTCAACTTTATTCTTCTTTTTCATAGTTAATTGCTTATTCTATTTCATTTTTTCCCTGTAAATTTAGAGCCACCTTGTCTGTATTTACAAAAAGTCCTGCTTGGATTTTGATTGGAGATGCATTAAATTAGTAGTTTGGGATTAAAATATACACACTACTATATATAAAACAGCTAACCAACAAGGACCTATTGCATAGCACAGGGAGCTATACTCAGTGTCTTGTAGTAACTTATAATGAAAGAGAATGTAAAAATAAGAATACATATATTTTTTACATATATGTATAACTGAATCACTTTGCTTTACACTTGAAACTATCACAGTATTATAAATCAACTAAAATTCAACAAAATGTTTTTAAAAATAAAAAATGTTAAAGAAATGCATTAAATTTATAGATTTGTTGAAAATTTACATCTTAACTGTAATGACTGTTCCAATCCATGAACATGATATGTCTCTCATTTATTCAGCTCTACTTTGATATCTTCCATTGTCGGTTAGTTTTCAGCATACTAATCTTGCATATTTTGTTAGATTTATACCAAGGTATTTCATTTTCTTAGATGTATTGTAAATAAGTTTTTGAATATCAGTTTTCAGTTATTCACTGCTTATGTGAAAACATAAAAGTTAATTTTGTAGGTTGACCTTGTATCCTAGAACCTTTATAAATTGATTTATTAGCACCAGGAATTTTTTGTAGACTCCTTGGGCTTCCCAGGTGGTGCCAGTGGTAAAGAACCCACTTGCCAATTCAGGAGACATAAAAGACTCAGGTTTGATCCCTGGGTTGGGAAGATCCCCTGGAGGAGGGTGTGGAAACCCACCCTAATACTCTTGCCCAGAGAATCCTGTGGATAGAAGAGCCTGGCAGGCTCAGTCCTTAGTTTCTCAAAGAGCCAGATATGATTGAAGCAAATTAGCATGCACAGGGGACCCCTATATAGACAACTGCTGCTGCTAAGTCGCTTCAGTCGTGTCCGACTTTGTGTGACCCCATAGACGGAAGCCCACCAGGCTCCCCCATTCCTGGGATTCTCCAGGCAAGAACAAACATGTCATCATCAAAATAGGGGAAGTTTTATTTCTTGGTTTCCCCGTTTTTGCACTGTCTAAGGTGTCTAGGATAATGGTGAATAAGAGTGATGAGAGTGGATATCCTTGTCTTGTTGTGTGCCTTGAGGGCAAAGAATTTAGTCTCTTACAATTTACTCGTAGAAAGTATGACTTTAGTTATTGATATTTTGGTAGATGCTCTTTATCAAACTAAGGAGTTTCCCTTTTTCCCTAGTTTTATATAAGTTTTTATTATTTTTTTTATCATGAATGGCTGTTGAATTTTGTCAAATCCTATTTCTGCTTTAATTAATATCACCATGTAGTCTTCCTTAGTCTGTTAATAAGGTGAAATATAATGACTGATTTTTCAAATATTGAATCAGTCTTGTATTCCTGGGATAAATTATACTTAAAAATGGTATATTGTTCTTATTATACATTGCTGGACTCAGTTTGCCAATAGTTTGAGTAAAGTCCCATTTTTTTGTTTAAGCCAATTTGAGTTGGGTTTCTGTAACTTATGAGTCCTGACTAGTATTTATAGGTTCAAACAAGTACTGTGACAATTCCTAAGAGAGTACAATAATTTCTGAATGTTGTGAATAGAAAAGCTTACACAAAAGAGTAAAGTTCTCTCCTATTTCACAAGCAGTGAAGATAGAAATTATACAGTAAAATTAAATCCCTGTGTAAGTTTCTATGGTTGTTTTAGTAAATATGCCTAGACTTACATCACAATAGTAAATTGTTTCTAAAGTTTAGAAATAGCTTTATTTTTGAGATTGTACATGTAGTATATACAAGTTATAAGAAATCTAAACAACAAAATGTAAAAAAATAGTATATATAAATTACCTGCATTATTATTAATTATATTATCACATAACCACATTAGTAAAATTTTATATGTACTGTCTATAATGGTATTTATCAAACATTGCTGCAAATTAGAATCACCTAGGAAGTTTTGTGGAGAAGGAAATGGCAACCCACTCCAGTGTTCTTGCCTGGAGAATCCCAGGGACAGGGGAGCCTGGTGGGCTGCTCTCTATGGGGTCGCACAGAGTTGGACACAACTGAAGCGACTTAGCAGCAGCAGCAGTAGGAAGTTTGGAAATATCTATCTAGTCTATCTATCTAAATTATAAAACACTGGCTCACACAATTATGGAGGCTGAGAAGTCTGAAGTCCAGAACTAACAAGCTGGAGCCCCAGGAGGGTCAATGGTGTGGTTCTAAGAGCTGATATTTGTTAAGTCGGAAGGCAGGAAAAAGACTGATTTCCCATTTCATGGCAGTCAGGTAGGAGAACGGAGAAGGCACTCTGTTTTTCCAGCACTCTTGCCTGGAAAATCCCATGGATGGAGGAGCCTGGTGGGCCTCAATCCATGGGCTGCTAAGAGTCGGACATGACTGAGCGACTTCACTTTCATGCATTGGAGAAGGAAACGGCAACCCACTCCAGTGTTCTTGCCTGGAGAATCCCAGGGATGGGGGAGCCTGGTGGGCTGCCGTCTATGGGGTCGCACAGAGTCAGACACCTGTCTCTTATACACATCTAGATGTGTATAAGAGACAGGTGTTGCTACACATAGGCTCTGAGCTTTCTGCTTTGTCAT
>SJYX01019336.1:153109-213940 GCA_006410675.1 Oreotragus oreotragus | reverse complement strand
TTTTTTTGCAAATTGTAAAGTTTAAGCATAGATTTATTCTTTTTATAGATATATATAATTTTTAAATGGAGGTATAGTTGATTCACAATCAATGTTGTGAATCAACTGCTGTATAGCAAAGTGATTCAGTTATACAATAACTACATTCTTCTTTAATATTATTTTCCATTACATTTATCACAGGATATTGAATATAGTTTCCTGTGCTATACAGTGGGATGTTGCTGTTTACCCATTCTATATATGTTACTTTTTATCCACTAACCCCAAACTTCCACTCCACCCCTCCAGACACAAGTCTGGTAAACACAAGTCCATTCTCTGTGTCTGTAAGTCTGTTTCTTTGTTACTAGATAAGTTTATTTGTGTCCTACTTTAGTTATATATACTCCCCCTTGGTAAACACAAGTCCATTCTCTGTGTCTGTAAGTCTGTTTCTTTGTTACTAGATAAGTTCATTTGTGTCCTACTTTAGTTATATATACAATTAAATTAAATTTATTGACTTTAAATTTAATATTATATATATATGTATATATATGATTCAACTGTGGATACACAACTACTCCAGCCTTTTGTTGAAAAGACTGTCCTTCCTCCATTGAATCACTTCTGCACATTTGTTAAAGATATCCTGGTCTAATCCAGTAGAACTTTCTGCAATGATGGAAATGTTCTACATCTGTACTCTGCAATACAGTATGTTCTATGCATGTCTGCTGAGTCAATTTGGTTGAAAGAATGGTTCAAGTCTAATATTTCATTGTTGATTTTCTGTGTGGATGATCTGTCCATTGGCGACAGGGGCAAATTGAAATTTCCTACTATTATTGTATTGTGTGTTTCTCTCTTGAAATCTGTTAATATTTGCTCAACATATTTAGGTATGCTGATATTGGATATGTATATATTTATGATGGTCATCTCTCTTGATAAGTTGACCCCTTTGTAACTATATAATGCCCCTCTTTGTCTCTAATTACCATTTTTTTGGCTTAAACTCTATGTTGTCTCAGTATAGCTACCTCTGCTTTCTTTTGATTTCCTCTTGCATAAAATCTTGTTTTCCATCCACTTACTTTGAGCCTATGTGTTTCCTTAAAGCTGCAGTGAGTCTTTTGTAAGTAGTACATAGACAGGTCTGCTTTTTTTTTTTTTAATCCATTAATCCAGTCTTTAGATTGGAGAATTAAATTCATTTACATTTACAGCAAATACTGATAAGTAAGAGTTTCCCTCATAGCTCAGTTGGTAAAGAATCTGCCTGAAATGGAGGAAACCCAGGTTTGATTCCTGGGTCAGGAAGATTCCCTGGAGAAGGAAATGGCAACCCACTCCAGTATTCTTGCCTGGAGAATCCCACGGAGAGAGGAGCCTGGCAGGCTACAGTCCATGGGGTCCCAAGAGTCGGACACGACTTAGTGACTAAACCACCATCTCCAAGGAGTTACTGCTTCCTGGAGAGATCAGCAGGTGAAGAATTAGCCTGCAACACAAGAGACACAGGACATGCAGGACTGAACGCTGGGTTGGGAGGTTCCTCTGGAGGAGGGCATGGCAACCCACTCCAGCATTCTTGCCTGGGAAATCCCTTGGACAGAGAAGCCTGGCGGGCTATGGTTCACAGGGTCACAAAGAGTTAGAGACGACTGAAGCAGCTGAGCACAGCACCTAGTCCTAATACCTAATCCTAGTATAAGGATTCTCTTTTCTTTACTGTTTGTGAATGTATTGTTGCTTTGTGTAGTTACTGTGAAGCTTCCATGAAACATCCCATAGCTGTAATATAGTCTATTACACACTGGTAAGTACTTAATTTCAAACACATACAAAGACTCTACCCTTTTATTCCCTTGCCTTTTATTGTCTTTGTGTTTTTGGTTTGGGGGTTTAGTTTATTTCATTTTTTTATGTCAAAATTTATTTCTTTCTGTACTGTGTATTCATGAACAAATTATTGTAGCTATGATTATACTTAATACTCTTTTCCTTTAACCTTTATACTAGGATTAATTGGTTAACACTTCAGCAGATTATGATAGTATTCTGAATTTGACTGTATACTTACCTTTATCAGTATGTTGTGTATTTTCATGTAACTAATTATCACCTGTCCATTTCAGCTTAAAGAATTTCCTGCAGCATTTCTCCTAAGTCAGATCTAGTGGTGGTGAATTCTCTTAGCTTTATTTAGTTTGTCTAAGAAAATCTTTCTGTCTTCTTTAACTCTGAAGGACAGCTTTGCTCAGTTAAGTACTCTTGGTTGGCAGTTTTTTTTTTTTTTTTTTTCTTTGANTCAGCTTAAAGAATTTCCTGCAGCATTTCTCCTAAGTCAGATCTAGTGGTGGTGAATTCTCTTAGCTTTATTTAGTTTGTCTAAGAAAATCTTTCTGTCTTCTTTAACTCTGAAGGACAGCTTTGCTCAGTTAAGTACTCTTGGTTGGCAGTTTTTTTTTTTTTTTCTTTCAAAACTTTGAATATATCAACTCACTCTCTTTCGATGTATAAGATTTATGTTGAGAAATCTGCTGATAACCTTATGGAGGATCACTTTAAATTACAAGATTTTTTTCTCTTATTGCTTTAAAGATTCTTTTTGTTTAATATTTTACAATTTTATTATAATTTGCCTTGGACAAGTTCTCTCCAAATTGATTTTGTTTGGTTTGTTTGGTGACTTATGAAGTTCGTGAAGTCAGATATCCAAATCTCTGCCCAGATTTGGAAAACTCTCAGCCACTATTTCTTTAGGTAAGTTTTCTTTCCCCCTTTCCATCTGGAACTTCAATACTTTGCTTCTTTTACTAGTATCCCACATATCATATAGGCGTTCTTCATTCTTTTTCATTCTTCCCCCTTTGCTTCCCAGTGATTGGATAATGTCAAAGTTCCTGTCTTCTGCCTCAGAGTCTTTATTCTGGCTTGATCTATTCTGATACTGATGCACTCTGTCACAGTTTGATTTTTTATTCATTGTATTCTTCAGCCCTGGAATTTCTGTTTTTATTCTTTTTTTTTTTTTTTTACAATTCCTATCTCTTATATTTCTCACTTTGCTATTGTTTTTCTGACTTCAGTGAATTATCTTTCTGTATTTTCTTGTAGCTCATTGAGTTTCTTTAAAGTACCTATTTGAATTCTTTATCCAGTACATTTCTGATCTCCATGTCTATGGCTTTGGTTATAAAAAGATTATTGTGATTCTTTGAAGATTTCATGTTTCCTTGATCCTTCCAAGTTCCTTAATGTTTTTGCCACTGTCTTTGCATTTCTAGTAGAAATGGCAACCCACTCCAGTACTCTTGCCTGGAAAATCCCAGGGATGGAGAAGTCTGGTAGGTTACAGTCCATGGGGTCTTTGACGTCTGTGATCTACCTGTAAAGATCAGGGCTGTTACCTTTGACTCGAGATTTTTGAAAACTCTTTCAGTGACTCTAATATGCAGCCAAGTTTGGCAAACACTGCTCTAGAACTTAGTTCTTATGTGTACCCAGTAACATATGCATGTACTTGTTACTGCCTAAAAATGAATCAGATATTCTTTAATGTTTGCAATTTATTTTTTAACAAACATTATTTTCAAATAATTGTATACTGATACATAGTTATAACAAATAACAGAATTCCTCAAAGTATAAAACATAGTTTTACAGTATGACCCAACAATTCCATTCATTAATATATACCCAAGGGAATGAAAACGTATGTCCACACAAAAATCTGTGTACAAATGCTCATGATAGCATTATTCATAATAGCTGAAAAGTAGAAATGACCCAAATAGTCATCAACTGATGACTGGATAATCAGCCGATGAATGGATACAATATGGTATATCAAGAGAATGAAATAATATTCAGCCATAAAGAGAAATGAAGTACTGATATATGCTACAAGGCAGATGGCCCTTAAAAACTTTATGCTAAGTGAAAAAGGCCACACAAAAGTTCACATAGTGTATGGTTCCATTTACATGAAATAACCACAGCAGACAAATTCACAAGACAGAAAGCCCGTTGGGGCTTGCAAGAAGCTAGAGAAGATAAGGTGATGGGGGATAGGAAGTAAGTGCTTAATAGGTATACAGTTTCTTCTGAGGTTGATGAAAATCTGGAATTAGATAGGAGTGATGGTTGAACAACCTTGTGAGTATACCAAAAGCTACTGAAGGTGACTTGCACATTTTTGAATTTAAAAATTTATGATATGTGAATTATATCTCAATAAAGCTGCTGTTAAAAAGTAAAACAGAAAAATAATAATGGGAGGTCTCATATACCCTTTACCCAGTTTCTCCCAATGGTAGCATCTACTAAAACTATAATAAAATAATATGAGAACCAGGATACTGATGGTGATACAGGCAGGATACAGAAAAATTCCATTTGCTATCTGTGTATTCTCTTGGGTGAAATGTCTCTTCATTGCTTTTGTTCATTTTCTAATTGGTTTATTTGTTTTTACTCTGGAGTTTTGAGACACCTTTAAATATTTTAGATACTAGAGCTCTGTTGGATATATGGTGTGTAAATATTTTCTCTCACTCTGTACCTTATCTTCTCAATCTTGTCTTATGAGTTTTCAGAGAGAAAAAGTTTTAAATTTTTGATGAGGTCAAATTTAATCAATGACTTTTTTTTTTTTTTTGGATTTGGCTGTTGGTGTTGTTTCTACTAACTCTTTCCTTAGCCCTGAACTCTGAAGGTTTTCTCACTTTTCCTCTAAAATTTTATACTTTTATATTTCACACTGAAATCTATGATCCATTTTAATTAATTTTTTTGCAAATTGTAAAGTTTAAGCATAGATTTATTCTTTTTATAGATATATATAATTTTTAAATGGAGGTATAGTTGATTCACAATCAATGTTGTGAATCAACTGCTGTATAGCAAAGTGATTCAGTTATACAATAACTACATTCTTCTTTAATATTATTTTCCATTACATTTATCACAGGATATTGAATATAGTTTCCTGTGCTATACAGTGGGATGTTGCTGTTTACCCATTCTATATATGTTACTTTTTATCCACTAACCCCAAACTTCCACTCCACCCCTCCAGACACAAGTCTGGTAAACACAAGTCCATTCTCTGTGTCTGTAAGTCTGTTTCTTTGTTACTAGATAAGTTTATTTGTGTCCTACTTTAGTTATATATACTCCCCCTTGGTAAACACAAGTCCATTCTCTGTGTCTGTAAGTCTGTTTCTTTGTTACTAGATAAGTTCATTTGTGTCCTACTTTAGTTATATATACAATTAAATTAAATTTATTGACTTTAAATTTAATATTATATATATNTGCTTCCCCGGTGAGTGCTGACCGCCGAGGGGACGCGGCCCTGGCCAGCGCGCGAGGGGGAAGCGGAGTTGCCGCTGGGGCGTGGAGCTCAAACACCCGTCCCGGGGACCCCGGAGAGGGTTAAGTGGGGGTCGAGCACCCGGGGAGGAGAGAGGGATCCGCTCCGCCGATTCTGGCGGCGTAATTTAGGGAGGCTTGTGGCTGGGGAGGGTGGAAGCAAAGAGCTGGCCGGGGAGAGGAACGGGAGCCGCAGGGGTCTATTTTTCGCTCGGCTTTGGGAGCCTGGGGGCTCCGGAGTCGGGAGAAGACTCGTTCCGCTGCTCCGCCGCTGTGCAGGGGAGCTAGAGCTCTGAGGCTGTTGGGGACAGTAGGGCCATGGGGAGGATGCCTCTGTGGGTTTGTGGGGGCCCTGGATGCGTTCCCCGCTCAAGCGAGGATTGAAGGAGCTCAAAAAGGGGGATTGGATTTGTTGCTCCGCGACTCTTTGGAGGGGCTGATGTTCGGGGAGTGGAAGCTCAAGGCTGGGAGGATTGGGGATGTCGGGAGCAACCTGCGTTCGGGTCTGGGGGTCAGGGACGACCTCAGCTCGGGGCTGGGGCGCGGGCTACGCTTCGGTGCCGGCGCGAGGGAACCTTCCTGGCTCGGGGACCTGGGCGCGGTGGGAGAGCAGGGAGCAGGAGATTTAGAGAGATCCGTGACTCCCCCATCCCGGGCCCGCGGCCCCCTTTGCTTGGCTGGGCTGCTCGGGTAGGGGAGTAGGGGCGGGGGGCGGGTCGGCGGCTGGGTTGCTGTTCGCTCCGGGGCGGATTTTTTTCTGTCTCGAGCCCTGCCTCGCGCCCTGCCTACCTGCGTCTTTGCCTTTTTGCAGGCTGTTAGCAGCTGGCGGACCCACACCCGCACCTTTCTGGTCGGGTTAAGACAGGAACACTATTGACCACTGATGGAGATAATAAATCACAACACGCAGGGAGTGCGGCTCGGCGATCCTACACTTCCAGCCCTCCATCGGCCGACCCGCCTTCCTTTCTGCTAGGGGAGGGCAGAGGCCAGCTGTCTCCCTCTTCCCTCTTGCAGCCCCCTTTACACCGGGCTGCAACCTCGAGCTCCCTTGAATCTGTCCGACCCCCTCTCCCTGGTGGAGGCCACCACATCCCCTCTCCTAGTCGGGGAAAGGGTGGAAAGAAGGGGACCATTCATTTTGAATCCTTTGCTCTCCTAAGGACAAGGAAGCCCCCATTTTTCTGCCTTTTCATCCACCAGCTCCTGGATATTCAGAGGTGGGGGTTATCCAGAAAAAAGGAACGTGCCCTCTCATGTTTATGCTCCCGCTGGTCACAGCCGCCTGTCCCCTGGTGGCCCGAGCGCAGATTTTGGTGCAACGGGTCCCTCAGCTGCGTCTTGCGCCCTGGAGCAGGGTGCGGGCGCTCTTGCTTGCTCTCGGGGATTGACAGCGAGGGTCCCCTTTGCAGGCAAGTGGGTGGGTGCCTCGAGGGGCAGAGAGGCCAAGCATGGTCTTTTCTTCGGCACCCCGCTTTTCCCTTTGCGGATCCTCCTGTCCCTGGAACCGCACAGAACTCCTGCCACAGTCCTGAATCCCGGCTCGGATGCGGAGCCAGGACTTGTGTGCACACTCGACCCGAGGCCTGGGTCTGTCCCCCAGGTTCCTGCCTCCACCGGGGGCTGGAGGCGGTTTTGACATTTACTCCTAAACATTCCCTCCACCACTCCTCGGCATTTGTGTTAACCGTCCGCCCCTTCTAGACTCTTCTTTGCCTTGGACTTGCCGGCAGAGTGGGCTCAGGCGCACACACACTGGGGTTTAGCTTTGTAAGGGTCACGCTTAACTGGGGGCAGTGGGAAGCAGCCAGAGAGCAGCCTAGCAGCCTTACGAAATACAAGGAATGTCTGATTCCACTTCTGGCGTTCACTTTACACTCGGGTGTACAGTCAGTGGGCCAGCCGGGGTTTTTCTTTTTCCTGATGTCTGAGGAAGCCTAAAATCCAAAATGGGACCGCCAGTGATGCCGCCTGTTTCGAGCTGGGACAGTTTTCATCTTCCATATTTCCTATGCCTGCCCTCGCTGCGAGGTAAACAAAGAGCCCATTCCGTAGTCCGGGAGCCAATGGGTATCTAAATGGGAGAGGGCAGCGGTGCCCGGGGAAGGAGGGTTGTGGTTTGGAAGAGGGCCGCCGGAGAGGATGCAGCGGCAGGCTTTGCAACCAAAGTTAAAATGTCAGAGCCGGAGACGTCGGCTTTGGGGTTTCCGAAAGTGCCGCGACGCCGCTGGACCTCAGGGGGCGCCCCCGAGCCGCTTGTCAGGCTCCCGCCACCTCCGCCCGTCGGACTCGGTCGCCTCGGTGCGGTTGGGGCAGCGGTGGGAATGGGGCTGGGGCGCTCGGCTGGCAGCTGCAGATGCGTCTGGGAGCGGAGACGCGGTCTCAGCTCTGCCCTGCTGCTCCTGGGTGGCTCTAAACCGCCCAGGAGCGGTGGGGACCTGAGTTCGCTTTGGGACGCCCCCCTCAAACCTGAAAAGCGTTTGTCTGGTTGTTACCAGGGGTAAAGATGCTTCTGGTTTGAGTTAGGGTCCTCCTTGTGACATCTTAACCAAAATCCCTTGTTATTTTGTGTTCCTTCTCAGAATCGCGCCAACTTTTCTGATCGGGTTTTGTTCTCAGCTCCTGTTCAGGATACAGGGTAGCTGTAATTTGAAAAGGTTTTGGAAACATCGTTCTGGCATGAGTGTTTCTCCAGAAGATGGGAAACAACGGTGTGGCAGCTGTGGGATCTGCATCACCCTTAGTGTTTCAAGTGATGTTTTCCACTTTGTGGAGCATAAGGGTTATCTACATGATGTAGTGCATAGCATCTTGTTTTCTGACATCTTAAAAGCAATACTCATATGGAAAATTTTATGAAAATGGAGAAACTTAAGGGGCCCCTGAGAATCCTCTGTCCAGCTGTAACAATTACAACTCAATTTTTGCTCTTCCATTACCTACCTCCCCAGTACCCCATTATTTCAAATCTTATCCATAGTTCATACAGGCATTTGGTATATATCTCTAATCATTGGGAATTTAAGTTCATCTTACAGCATATACATTGTTACTTGAAAGGGTTAACATTTTGTGTATTTTATATTCTTAAGCTTTCAAAAGAAGCTTACAAAAAAATTTCTTCTAAGTTGATTTCTCTTTCCACCCTCAGAGAGAAATCCTTCTCTATGATTCTGGTATGTTTTGTAGAATAATTACATCTAGGAGGCTGATATTGGAAATGTTTTAGATGGATAAGCTCTGCTATGTACCTTGGATGTGTGAGAATCAGAGGACCTGTGATTGTCTCCAGAGTCTCCCTCTGAGCTGGCTCTTGGTATACTTAACATGTACCTGCTTTGGTCCTCTAATAAGGCCATCGTTCATGGCCTTATTAGAAAGACACGTAAGTAATATAAGTCAGCAGTCTTTCTCTTGAGGGATGGAGTGAGAAGTCACGCACTTCTAACTCATTTCCCAAAGTGTCTTGTTTGAAAACGAAAGGTCTTTGTCTAGTCTTGAAACTGGGTCCCTTTGATGCCGTGATGGAATAAACTTTTGTTTCCTTCTGAACAGTGTTCATGTCACAGAGTTGATGAAGTTAGAATAGTAGTGCAAATAGACGTGACAGAAAGAAGTAAGGAAGTTGTTCTTGGTGGAGGCAGAAGGGTTATTGGGAAGGCTGGCTGAAATGAGAAAAAGAACTAACCAATTGTGAAGCTCTGGGCAATTCCCCTTAATTATGGACCCATTTTCACAGAGTAAAAGATAATGTTGTTTACATGAGGCAGTACAGGGAATGCTGATGATTTAACACAGCAAAATAAAACAAAAACCCTTTCTGATTTCATCTTTCTATTTCTATTCTGAAAAACTCCCAAGTTTATGTGGTATAATCAGTTACATATCAGTGCACTAATTGAAATGAAGCTTCTCGCCTCTCCTGAAAGAGCATTTAAGATGCCTCAGAGCAATTGCTGTTAGGGATCTCCTCCTACTTCCTTACCTTTCCTCCTCATTTTCCTAGAAACTTCTTGACCAAAAGGACAATCTGGACACGTCAACCAGACCTAGGGTGAGGAAAGAAATTAAATGTTGCTGGTGCTTTGTTGCTTTTCCTATTTTCTTTTATGGTAAAATTAAGAAAACCTGAATGCATAACATTCAACATTTTAGTTACAGCACGCAGGAGAATGCAATGTCATTTCTAAGCAGGATAAAGTGGTAATAGGGGATGTGCTTTCTGAGTTGCAAAACTGAAAAAAATTGTGATTAACACTTTAATCATAGGGCATATCTTTCATAGAGTCACATTTCAAAAATCAGTTTATGGTAGAAATTCACAGCATCTGAAGTTATCTCAGAAGTGCTTGATCTCCTCCGCCCGCCCCACCGCCCCCCAATAAGCTCTTGCTATGCTTTGGTTATAGATTGAACATTATTAGGTGATGGGTGGTAACGACCTGAAACTTCGTTTTTGATTGTCTGTGTAGAGAATGTGCCCTGCCTCACTTTACAGTTCTCCGTCTGAGCTTGCTTTAGGCAAAGCTGGTAACTACTCAGGGAGGGCCTCGGGAAAGTGAGACTGTTCTTCTGAGAAGAGCCTGCCCCCAACAGGCAGTGAGAGCTGCTTGTGGAATTCTGCGGCTGTTGCGGAACCAGAATGAGGCATTGGAACCAGTGATGTTGCCTGGGCACACATTAGGCCCTCAGTAAGTAATCCCAGATGATTAAATGATCTGATACCTTTGTTTGCCTGAGAAATGGGAGTGATTCTCTTGCTTGTATAAGGTCCAGGCCCAGAACTATGGCAGTGTTCTGTGCCCTCAGAAGATCAGATGCATATCTGAAAAAAAGTGACCTGTTACAGACTGTGCTTTGACTCTTGGCTGTTTTAGTTTCCATGGAGGTGAGCACACATCCTTCTACTCCACCATCTTGAACCACTCTTACTTTTGTGCAGTTGTAACCTAAAAATCACTTGAAAAATGATGCATATTTTAAATACCCTGTTTACTTCTCCCTGCTTTTTCCCCTACCATTCCTTTTTGTTTAAAATTTTCAAGACCAAGGATTTGTTTATGTCTTAAAAAAAAAAGAAAAAGGTCTGAAGGTAATGTAGGTGGATTTCATTTTCAAAAGTCTGTGATGACCGAAATATAGAACAGGTAAATTTGTGGGTTTTCTCCTCTGATGAGAAGGGCAGTGAGGTTTATCAATGATGGATGTGCAAGATTGCTTGAGGTAGCTAGAGGGCTCCGTGTGCAAGTCTCCTCCTGTAAGGACACCTCTAATCGGAAAGGCCATTTCCTTGGTATCATTCATAGCAAAATGTTTGGTGTTTTGACAGGAAAAAAAATTTTATGTGAGTTGGCTTGTCCGGCCGTTGCAGACTCGAAATTTCATAGGACGACATATAGCACTTGATACGACTACTTTTAAGAAACATTGTGAAAAGTGTTTTGAGGGCTGGTTGGGGAGTGCCAGTCAGCTCTCCAGGTTCTAGATGTGCCTGATTTCTCTTTTCGAAGCCCTCTTAACTGAATTGGGTAGTATTTCTGCTGTACTATCCTCTCCAGTATTCTTGGGCTTCCTTTGTGGCTCAGCTGGTAAAGAATCCGCCTGCAATGTGGGTCCTATCCCTGGGTTGGGAAAATCCCCTGGAGAAGGGAAAGGCTACCCACTCCAGTATTCTGGCCTGGAGANTCGAAGCCCTCTTAACTGAATTGGGTAGTATTTCTGCTGTACTATCCTCTCCAGTATTCTTGGGCTTCCTTTGTGGCTCAGCTGGTAAAGAATCCGCCTGCAATGTGGGTCCTATCCCTGGGTTGGGAAAATCCCCTGGAGAAGGGAAAGGCTACCCACTCCAGTATTCTGGCCTGGAGAATTCCATACATAGACTGTCGAGTCCATGGGATTGCAGAGTTAGACCCAACTGAGCGACTTTCACTTTCCCTTTCATTTGGCTGCTGTACTTTGGGTGGACAATGGGAGGCAACTTCCACATTGAAGGTGAATCACTGTGCTGTTTTATCTGCTTATGCAAAGGAGAAATCCCAGTTCAGTTGCTAAGTTGTGTCCGACTCTTTGCGAACCCATGGACTGAAGCACGCCAGGCTTCCCTGTCCATCACCCAACTCCCGGATCTTGCTCAAACTCATGTCCATTGAGTAGGTGATGCCATCCAGCCATCTCATTCTCTGTCATCCCCTTCTCCTCCTGCCTTCAATTTTTCCCAGCATCGGGATCTTTTCCGATGAGTTGGCTTGTCATATCAGGTGGTTCAAGTATTGGAGCTTCAGCTTCAGTCCTTCCAATGACTATTCAGGGCTGATTTTCTTTAGAATGGACTGATTGGATCTCCTTGCTGTCCAAGGGACTCTCAAGAGTCTTCTCCAACACCACAGTTCAAAAGCATCAATTATTTGATGCTCAGCTTTCTTTATGGTTCGATTCTCACATCCAGACATAACTCCTGGAAAAACTATAGCTTTGACCAAACAGACCTTTGTTGGCAAAGTAATGTCTCTGCTTTTTAATATGCTGTCTAGGTTGGTCGTAACTTTTCTTCCAAGGAGCAAGCGTCTTTTAATTTCATGGCTAAAGTCACTATCTGCAGTGATTTTGGAGCCCCCCAAAATAAAGTCTGTCACTGTTTCCATTGTTTCCACATCTATTGGCCGTGAAGTAATGGGACCGGATGCCATGATCTTATCTTTTTGAATGTTGTTAATACTGTTTCTTTCCTTTCTAAACCAAGTAGCTATGGAAAGTTGTTTAAAATACATCAGAATATCATCTCAAACCAGTTGGTCTGTGCCATTACCGGCTGTACTGCTTTAGATGAGTCACTCAACCTCTCTGTACCTTGCTTTTTTCCCCCTTTTTTCTCTGCAAAATGGCATCGTGTGAGGACCCTGAATTCCAAGGTCTTCATGAGGCTTGGAATGAGCATGCTTGCCAAAGGACTTAGCTCTGTGCATGGTGAACAGCAAGTGCTCAATAAAGTAACCACGTTTTGTTTTTGTGTATCAAAGAGAGTTGAGTAGGAATATAAAGGAGAAAACTGAACTAAACAAAACAACTGTATGTAAAAACAAAAACATTTTCAAAAATTTATATAAACTTGCATGATAGGTTTTGTGCCTGGATTTGCTCTTGAGGGCAAGCTAGGCTGGCACAGGGACATTTCGTGTATAATTAGTAAAATGGTTAACGTTTTGAGGTTTAAAGAAATGAGACAGCCTCTGTGAACTCTGAGATACCTCCTTACTCCCACCTCAAAGGAGGTCTGTTCTTTCCCTGCTTAAAGATGAGAAATGGTATCTGCAAGCTTAAAATGTACCATGTGAATCTTCCAGGTCCTTGTGTGGTGTTAGGCATTGTAGAAAGTGTTGCTTGGCCTTGCACCCTGGAATGCCCATTCCCCTTTAAGGCCTCTGTGCCGTGTGGTATTTCAGGAGAATGGATCTACCCGTGACTGTCATTTCTGGGTTTTAGTTGTGTGTCACTACTCGAAAGCAAGCAGTAGTCTTTGGGTGTTGCTTCTATTTTGTATTTGAATGACACTTGAACACATTCATGCCCTTGTCTCCATATCTTCATGGATTCAGACCTGTAGCGTATACAAGAGAGAAGCATGCACTGTGTGTGCAAGACTCCTGCCCTCTAATCAGGTTTTTTCAGACAAATCAGCATGATGGTTTTCTGACCAAACAACAGAATACAATTTAAACTACTCAACTTAGCTATTTCAGGGCTGTAGCAAAGTGACACAGTTGGCTGCTGAAATTTAGCAACTAAGAAAGAAGCAATGAAAGCATAGTTCATGGAATATGTAACACTTCCATGTAAGAAAATAGAACAACTGGTCTTATTTTTGGGTCTGTGATACTGTTTTCTTAACAAGGGGGAGGAAACAGGTTGCCAACTGATACTGCAGTGGGTATACTTTTGAGGAATCCATATCAGCTATTAGATGAATCCAAAAGGTATTTGATTTCTGATACCACTGCAGCCACATGAATTTCGCAGTGTACTTAAATCAGATAAACTCATCAGTGTAGAATAATTTGGATAGGAGACATAGCTGTGAGCCAGTTCAGTTCAGTTCAGTTCAGTTGCTCAGTTGTGTCCGACTCTTTGCGACCCCATGAATCGCAGCACGCCAGGCCTCCCTGTCCATCACCAACTCCCGGAGTTCACTCAGACTCGTGTCCATCGAGTCCGTGATGACATCCGGCCATCTCATCCTCGGTCGTCCCCTTCTCCTCCTGCCCCCAATCCCTCCCAGCATCAGAGTCTTTTCTAATGAGTCGACTCTTCGCATGAGGTGGCCCAAGTACTGGAGTTTCAGCTTTAGCATCATTGCTTCCAAAGAAATCTCAGGGTTGATCTCCTTCACAATGGACTGGTTGGATCTCCTTACAGTCCAAGGGACTTTCAAGAGTCTTCTTCAACACCACAGTTCAAAAGCATCAATTCTTCGGCGCTCAGCCTTCTTCACAGTCCAACTCTTACATCCATACATGACCACAGGAAAAACCGTAGGCTTGACTAAACGGACCTTAGTCAGCAAAGTAATGTCTCTGCTTTTGAATATACTATCCAGGTTGGTCATAACTTTTCTTCCAAGGAGTAAGCGTCTTCTAATTTCATGGCTGCAGTTACCATCTGCAGTGATTTTGGAGCCCAGAAAAATAAAGTCTGACACTGTTTCCATTTACCAAATATAAAAGCATAATCCAGATTAATGAGGAAATGTCATTGACTTTTCAAGAGTCAAGTTAGTCACGAGTCATCAAAAGGATTTATTTTCAAAGCCATTGTTATTTATAACAAATGAGTTCTGTTCTTTTTCTTTTTTTAAATATCACTTTCCCTAAAGTGTTTGGATTCAGTGAATGTGGAGGTTAAGAGCCATGGCCTTGGCTATGTCACTGGTTAGCTGGCAGGTCACTATGCCACGGGGCAAATTCCTCAACATCCTGCTGAAATGGGATTGGGTGGTAGTGGGGATGTGTGAGTCCCAGTTAGACACACCTCTTATTCAGGAACTATGCTAGGACCTCAGAGGTCCAGGTTGAAATTCTATGTTAATTCTATGTTATGTTGTTATGTTGAGAAAAGGGCCTCATTTTTTTAATCTCTAAAGTGGGGACATTGGTTATAACAGCCCACACTCACCAAGCATTTGCTGCTGTGTGTGAGTTTTTTTATATTCCTTTAATCTCCTTTGGAAGAAACCATGAATATCCTCACTTAAAGATGAGGCAACTGAAACCGAAAGGAAGTTGTCCCTTGTTCAAGGTTACCTTTGTTCTTAAGTGAGAGTAGCTAAAATATGTCTCTTTAATTGTCTCTCAGAATTATTTTGAATCAGAATGGTTTCTGTTCATTTGGAAGATGTTTTTCCTAATTCCACAGGAAGGCAGATTAAAAGACCCAGCCTTTCATATCTCATGCTACTGCTTTTCCCATAGAAGCCAAGTACCATAAACACTGGGTGAAATAAAGGTGTCTTCCTGTATTTGCTACAATTAAATAAGGAAGTAATGCAATTAGTATAGGATTTTATTTGGTTACATTGAAGAGATGACCTTTCAGCAAATTACTTGAGCTTCTGAATAAGCTGATAATAACTGTGGATAGAGTGAGTTTGTTGGTGTTTTTTCTGACTCTTCTTCAAAAGGCTCTAAATTGGTTTAGTTTACAATTCAGGAACTTTTGTTGGGGGTGTTAAAGATGGTTATGTTATAATGATGGGGTATTATTATCATCCCATCTATCATTTAAATATGGGCTGCAGGCTCGAGTTATGACTTCAGGAAAATGTCTAAGGGAAGTTGTGCTTGGCTGGAGAAAGTTTGGGTTCTGGATTCTTCCTCTGGAGTTTAGAACTCACCATGGAAGCCCGCCAAGCCAGCTGTGGAATCTGGGCAAGACCCTAGGTTTCTTTGGGGTTGTTTTCCTCACCCTTAAAGAAACATTCTTCTGGAATTTTAGGGATTGTTGATTCCACACTGGATGGTTTCAGAGGTTGTGACTTCTGTGCTACGCTCAAGTCCAATGCCCAGTCCGTATTATAATGTGATTTGTCAGGGGTCCTTCTGGTTAGTTTTACTCTGACAGTTGGCTTTTTAAGGCACTGCTGCTGCTGCTGCTGCTACTGCTAAGTCGCCTCAGTTGTGTCCTAAGAACCCTTTCATTATTTCTCAAACCCTGCTGCAGAATATCCTGAGGGAATTAGCAAATGGGATAGTGAGTGGATCTTGGTAATGAAATGCCTGTAAGCTGTTTTTTTTTTTTTTTTTTTTAAACAGGAAACCTCATTTCTCCTGGAGTCTTTGTTTAAAAAAAAAGATTGGAAGTTTGCTCATGCCGATGAAGTTATGCCTGGCTTTTAAAACTTACTGAATGTGATTTAGGATTGGGAGAGTGGTGGCAGGGTTCTTTCTCTAAAATGAACCACCCAGCCTAGTTCCAGAGCGTGGTCTGGAAAAGAGAAGCGGAGAAGGGACAGTCATTCGGGTTATCTGGAGCTCTGCAGGGGGCATCTGGCATTTTTGGCTGTACTGTGTTGAAAAAAAGGTTGAATTAAAAATTGGAGCATTTCTCATTCATGTCATCAACAAGTGTGTCCTCAATACCTGCAGCACACCAGGCACTGGGGAGATAGTGGTGACCAAAACAAATGGAGAGTCCTGCCTTCCTGGGGGCTTCTGGTAAAAATCTAGGTAACTCTGGGAAAATCGGCAGGTACAGCAGCCTAGGGCACGTGTCTTCCTTCGAGACAGTAGTAAGCTGGAATTAAATAGTGGCTGCCCCTTGAGAGAGGGGCACTCACCTGGCCCGCAGTGGTTATTTACAATACTCAGCTGGTCCCTGGAGGTGTTTGCCACCAGTATGCCTGATTTCTAGATTTCTACCCGAGGGACACTCTTTTTTATAAAAGATCTTTTTGCTGTTGCTTGTGTGGGGCTTTATATTGCCCAGATTGGCTGTGTGTAAATATGTATGTGTGCGCATGTGCTAGCGCGACGGAGCCCATCATTGGCTGAAGCCGTGGCGTCATTCCTGCCTCAAGTTCAGCCGTCCCGGGTCTGTCCTTTGTTGGCTCTGCACGTAGGCTGCTGCTTGGATGCTTCATCGTAATGTGGCAGATTTCTTGCTGATCTAAATCGCAGTTGGCGTGTTCAGTTTTTAAAAAGTCACATTTCTTTTTTTACAAAAGCTTCACTTTGAAGAACTAGGGCCCTTGGTCACTTTCTTGTGACCAAACTACCCAAGACGGGGATGATACGGGAAGGCCAGTGACCACTACGTTGGAATGTGAGTAAAGTAATATTGGAGATGTCCCCTTCCCAAGGAGCTTAATTTTTTCACATAAAATCCCTGACCCAGTAATATTTTCACACGTGACACCTATGTATGGATTTCTGATACATGACAGAAATATCAGGAATCTTAATTTTTCCAACAGCAATCATGCATTGGAGAAGGAAATGGCAGCCCACTCCAGTATTCTTGCCTGGAGAATCCCAGGGATGGGGGANTTTTCACACGTGACACCTATGTATGGATTTCTGATACATGACAGAAATATCAGGAATCTTAATTTTTCCAACAGCAATCATGCATTGGAGAAGGAAATGGCAGCCCACTCCAGTATTCTTGCCTGGAGAATCCCAGGGATGGGGGAGCCTGGTGGGCTGCGTCTGTGGGGTCACACAGAGTCGGACACGACGGAAGTGACTTAGCAGCAGCAACATAGGAAAACCTAGACTTTGGATGGAGTAGTGTGTGTCGCTTTTGATGTGAGCAGTTGGAAGGTTGAGGAGGTGATTTCTTCACCCTAATTCCAGCTCCTTTTGTCGTTATAATTTGCCATCTATGTGAATTGTTCTGTTATGATTTAGGGCCTGATTAGATTCTACTGTTTGCCCTCTGAGGGCAGGGCTTACATCTTTCCTCTACCTGCTGAATCCTTAGTGTCTAGGTGGTGGTAGTCATATTTGAGTACTGATAAAAAAAAGTGAATGTTAGTCACTCAGTCGTGTTCAACTCTTTGTGATCCCACGGACTGTATGATTATCTGACCATGGAATTTTCAAGGCAAGAATCCAGGAGTGGGTAGCACTCTAGGGCATCTTCCCAACCCAGGGATTGAACCTGGGTCTCCCATGTTGCGGGTGGACTCTTTACCATTTGAGCTGTCAAGGAAACTGAACAAAATTACAAAAATTAGAAAAATTGCAAAATTACAGGATATTGTATACGACAGTGACACCCTTGTATGTGCTTTCTAGAAATGTCACGTTAGATCCTCTCATTGCTCAAAGTCAGCATCTTTATTAAGAGAATTTGGAATGTATATAATATATGTTGTCATGGTGTTTGAAGTCCATCTTTGGAAACAAGCTAAATGTGTGCTTTTTGTTATTCATCACCAAGTCATTTATTGCTGAAAATGACATATTCTGATTAAAGGTCAAATGTCTTATGTGGCAGCAGGACTAGGTTTTGATGGTCACAGATCTTTGGTTTTCTTCTCTTATTGAATAATTGAGGCTAAATTCTATGAATCTGGTGTTCGTTTGCATCAGAAATGCCCTTGGCTGTAGGGTTGACCCAGAAGAATTAGGCAGTCTCGTTTCTGCTTGGGTTGTCCTGCTGACAGTGACCCTAGATATGTGGAGGACAGCAGAGCTTCCGAGAGCTGGGTGTAGATCTGTTGCTTGGGAATGGCTTTGGGCAGATTGATCTAGGAGAAGGACCAAACATGACCACTTGGGCTTGCTTGATAGGTACAGGTTGACTATCCTGTCAGTTACCCTTGATTAATCAGATGTTGACTGTTGATTGTGCATCATGTCATTCCAAATATGCTTAGGTGGAAGTTAAGTTTTCTAGAACACATTGCCAGTCGATGCCTGCCTTCTTTCATTCCTCTCCCAACTAGTTGTTTTCTCTTCTAAAACTAGTCATTTTCTCAGCTTACGTGTGTGCAAGGGGCCATATGTGGAGGGTGTGGAAAATCACTTGACAGTTTTAGGCATCAGCCCCTCATTTTCTCAATTGGTCAATTTGTGCAGAAGCTGTTGAAATTGTTTTATGTGATGGAGGGTAGCTAAGTCTGGCAGGAGAGTTCTTCCTGAACACTTTTTAGGATGTGCTCTTTAAAAGAAAAACACCTCAGTTACTGCAGTGAATTAACTGACTTGAGGGAGCTGCTGGCTCCAGAGGTTTCTGCCTTTGCTCGAGATGCTGAGTGGAGGGAAAATTGATTTTTGGAGAATCTGGGGGAACTGTAAGCACTCTGACCAGATAAACAAAGCAGTTTGTGGAAATAACTCTCAGATGCCTGGGGATCTTTAATAGGATTTTGAGAAAATGAGACTTGAGATGGGTGGATTCAGATGAAAGAAGCCAGTGGCAAATGCATGTTCTTAGAATTGCACAGATCTGTCAGTCAGGTTAACTGGCTCAAGTTAGTGAATCTTAGTTTTGGCCTGTACTAACTTGGCCCTGAACCTACTTGATTGGTTTTCTCATCTGTAGAATGGGGATAATGAGAGTTTAAGTCTTCCAGAGTCCTTGTGAAGGTAGAATGAAATTCTGTATGCAAAGCATCAGGAAAGCATTAAGCACATAGGACAGTGTAAGTGGAACGTTCTTTTAGTAGCTGTTGGTTGAGATTTGTGAAAGAAGCACTTGCATAACTATACTGTCAGTTAACCCCATGCAACCCTGAGGAAAGATAGGAGGGCTGGAGCTCGGGGAGAACAGAGATCCCCACTTAATGAAGTAGCACAACAGAATTGAACTTGGCTTTCTGGATGATATCATGTTCCTTCTCTGCTAGCAGAGTACGCAGTGGATGAATTAAGGTACATGTGGCCACTTAGGAGCATTGTCTGTTGACAGTCTCTGTTAGCTAGCATCTCTGTTAGCGTAGGCTGTTCACATCCGTGGGTAGGATGTACATACCTTGTGTATCTCTGTTAGTATGAGGCTGTTCACATCCTCTGTGCATACAGATAGAAACATTCAGTGACAGTCTGTACTGTACCACGTGTGTTTTTCTCTTTCCTGCCCTTGTGTTACTTTGTAGTTTTTTCTACACAGGTTTTGCAAATTGACATGTGAGGCCCTTCGTCTTTACCTGTAGCCATGGCAGATGTTGCTCATTGATCACAGAACTCTTTCCTGGCTTTGCAACGATTGAACTGGGAGAGGACTTGTAGTGTCGTCCCTGTGCTGTACGGAGACATGTTAGCCAACCTGTGAAAGTAGCGTAAGGCGAGGCAGATCTAGGGAGCTTTTGCTGCTGCTGCTGCTGCTAAGTCGCTTCAGTCATGTCCGACTCTGTGTGACCCCATAGACGGGGGCCCACTGTCTCTGGGATTCTCCAGGCAAGAATACTGGAGTGGGTTGCCATTTCCTTCTCCAGTGCATGAAAGTGAAAAGCGAAAGTGAAGTCGCTCAGTCGTGTCCGACTCTTAGCGACCCCATGGACTGCAGCCCACCAGGCTCCTCCACCCATGGGATTTTCCAGGCAAGAGTACTGGAGTGGGGTGCCATTGCCTTCTCCGAGGGAGCTTTTACATCCTTGCAAATATGTTTGCTGCTATATAAGCAATTTTAAAGCTATATAGCTATTTTGAAATTGACCCAAAAGAGCAGGTATTGATAGCAAGTACCTTGTGCAAAGGTTTTCTGATCCATGAAATTGATTTGGGCTTGTATTTGTCTCACATTCATTTATTCAGGGGAAAGGAAGTCCAATCTCGGTGTGGTTACATCATATTCTAATGGGTAAGCTTTACTAATGGAAATGTGGAGATCTAAAATTAGTTGCTTACTTTTCCTTTCTTCAAAGCCCAGAGGTTTTGCATCATATTATGGCTTTTGTAGGACTGTTTATATTCCAAAGCAACACCTTTCTGAATTCTTAGCTATTTAAGTAAGTGTTAAGTATGGCTTGGTGACAGCAGCTTTTAAAACTGTGACTGAATAAATGGATCCTTTCCCTCTGTTGTTTATACCTGGTAAAGTGTCTTGTGTTTACTGTGAATACATTCATTGTTTCCTTTAGGGTAGCTTGTTTCTCAAAATTTGAGTGGTCCTCTGATCAGTATTGTTTCTGATAAGGAAATTGGAGAGTTAGGATAAAAGGCAAAAGGAATTCTTTTGTGAAGCTTACATCAGATAACTTTGTGGTGTTCTGAATGCACTAAGTATTAATACTTGGGTGACCCTAGGTGAGCCCATATTTGTTTCCTGGGTGTGGACTTCCTCCCCAGAGATCCTTTCCAATGTTTAGTTGCACCAGGCGTGTCCAAGTCTATTGCCACCCACTATAGCCCTCCAGGCTCATCTGTCCATGGGATTATCATTTCCTTCTCCAGGAGATCTTTCAGACGGAGGGATCAAACCCGCATCTCCTGCATTGGCAAATGGATTCTTTACCACTAAACCACTTGGGAAGCCTTCTACTGTTGTACAGCTCAGTCAAGTCGTAGCTGACTCTTTGTGAGCCCAGGGACTGCAGCACACCAGGCCTCCCTGTCCATCACCAACTCCCGGAGCTCACTCAAACTCACGTCCATCGAGTCAGTGATGCCNCAACATCTCCTGCACTGGCAGGTGGATTCTTTACCACTGAGTTACCAGGGAAAGTGAAAGTGAAAATCGCTCAGTCGAGTCCGACTCTTTGCGACCCCATGGACTGTAGACCACGAAGCTCCTCCATCCATGGGATTCTCCAGGCAATACTGGAGTGGGTTGTCATTTCCTTCTCCAGGAGACCTTCCTGACCCAGAGATCGAACTCTGGTCTCCTGCATTGCAGGCAAACACTTTAACCTTTGAGCCAACAGGGAAGCCCATATTAAAATAACAGCCATTTAAAATGTGTTTATTAATTATCATTTAAAGGAAACTACTATCTTGATTTATGTCTGATTCACTAAAAAGCAGGGATATAGGGACTTGCCTGGTGGTTCAGTGGTCAAGACTCTGTGCTCCCAATGCAAGGGGCAAGAGTTCAGTCTCTGGTCAGGGAACTAAGACCTGGTGTGCCCCACCGCCAAAAAAAAAAAAAAAAAAAAAGCAGTTATATAAAATGGTAATATTAGAGGCTTGCTTTTCTTTCTTCTGGGTTTTCAGTAAGTTGTATAGCCATAGCTTGGACTGTATGTACAGGGTGACTATGCAAGACACTGAATCAATTTATTCAAGAGAATTTCACATGGTTTAAAAAGCTTCCAACAAAGCAATTCCTTTAATTGCAAATTGGAGAGAAAAGAAATGAAGCTCAAATTAATTTACTGTTTTTAATTGTATTCTCTGATTTTATATTATTTGTATATATTTTTTAAAATACTTATTCATTTTACTATAAAAATAAAGGACATCTTATTGAGTGACTTATACTATTAGTTACTGAGTGCAGGCTGAATAACTAATCTTGCTATTCTGTTTCTACAGGGCCCTGTGATATTTCTAGAGGAAAGGCCAGTCTCTACAAAAGAATGTGATTAGGGACAACTAGGAATTACTTATTAGTAATAGACATAACAGGACATTATTTAGAAGCTCAAAATAATGTCTTCCTTATTTCTCTTTGCTATTTCATTTGATTCGGATTTGTCTCCAATCGGAACTCTACTTCAGATTTTCTGCTTTTTTCAACTTTCTTATGCTCTTGACTCCTTTTGCTTCCCTATGAGGGAGCTTGTTGGTCAACTCTTCATGTCTTTTCTCATTTTCTCCAAATGCGCAGTTATCTCTGATTTCTCGGCCACAAACATCAACCCCTGTCTGGTGTTTCCAACACCTGTTGTATCTTCAAGATCCAAAATAAGACAAAAAAATAAAACATGCATACACCAAAAAAAGAGAAAGAAACAAGGTATCTGTAACTCCTCAAAACTCAGCTGGATAAGTCCATGTAGTAGAGGGGGAGCATTCATCTGTCTCTCTCATGCTGCTGCTGCTGCTGCTGCTAAGTCACTTCAGTCGTGTCCGACTGTGCGACCCCAGAGACGGCAGCCCACCAGGCTCCCCCGTCCCTGGGATTCTCTAGGCAAGAACACTGGAGTGGGCTGCCATTTCCTTCTCCACTGCATGAAAGTGAAAAGTGAAAGTGAAATCACTCAGTTGTGTCCAACTCCTTGCGACCCCATGGACTGCAGCCTACCAGGCTCCTCCATCCATGGGGTTTTCCAGGCAAGAGTACTGGAGTGGGGTGCCATTGCCTTCTCCGTCTCTCTCTCATACATCCCCCTTTATCATTACCAGAATACTGGAGTACAAGAAATCTGGAGTGGGTTGCCATGCCCTTCTCCAGGGGGTCTTCCTGACCCGGGGATTGTATCTGTATTGCAGGCAATGCATAGAGACCTGGGTTCAATCCCTGGGTTGGGGAGATTCCCTGGAGAAGGGCATGGCAACCCACTTCAGTGTTCTTGCCTGGAGAATGTCATGGACAGAGGAGCCTGGTGGGCTACTGTCCATAGCGTCAAAAAGAGTCGGACACGCCTGAGTGGCTAACACTACTACCACTAGAGTGATTCTTGTGACTCCTAGTCATAATCATGCTTGTGACGACTTTCTTATCTGAATGAGCTTAAGTGGAAGTTTGCAGTCTTCAGTAAAATATAATATTTTCTCATCTAAATGATTAATCTGGGTGTGTTTTAACCATGTCCAATAAGAAAGAATATCTGCTCAACCTTTCCCCAAAATACATTGCTTCCTCTAGAATATCTAACAAGTAGGCATGCATGCAAAGTCGCTTTAGCTGTGTCCAATTCTGTGTGTCCCGAAGCGCTGCAGCCTGCCAGGCTCCGCTGTCCGTGGGACTCTCCATGCAAGAATACACGGCAATCCACTCTAGTTCGACCCAGGGAACAAACCCCAGTCTTCTACATCTAATCTGCACTGGCAGGAGGGTTCTTTACCACCAGTGCCACTGGGGAGGCCCAGGATCTCTAACATGATCTAACACTACCCTTGGAGTAAAGAAAACAGAGAACAAATCTTGACTGCACCATTTCAAGCCCCACCGCAAATTTCCTAAATTTATCTCCAGTAAGACTTCATCACTCTAGTAGGGGAACATGATAAAACATGGCCTTTTAAAACTCATTGAGAGAGTTGCTACAAGGGGGGTATCACTGTTACATTTTATATTGTTAAATGTTTTATATATATATATAACATATCTTATATGTTTAATTTATATGTTGTTACATTACTTGGATGTTGGCAATTTGATCTCTGGTTTCTCTGCCTTTTCTGAATCCAGCTTGAACATCTGGAAGTTCATGGTTCACATACTGTTGAAGCTTGACTTAGAGGATTTTGAACATTACTTTGCTAGCGTGTGAGATGAGTGCAATTGTGCGTTGTACTGTTGATCCTTAGCTAATTTAACAGTCTGTACGGTTGAGCCTTCGCTAATTTACTGTGAAATGTCTGTGAAGCTGTGCTGTCCAGTATGGGGACCCCCCCCCCCCAGCCACATGTGGCCATCGAGCCTTGAAATGTGACTTATCCAGTTGAGATGTGCCTTAAGTATAAAATATACCTTGCATCTCAAAGATACATGAAACAAGTAGGTGTGTGCTTAGTTGCTCAGTCTTTGTGGGTCAGGAAGATCCCCTGGACAAGGAACAGCAATCCACTCCGATGTTCTTGCCTGGAGAATCCCCACGGATAGAGGAGTCTGGCAAGCTGTAGTTTATGTGACCGCATGGACTGTAGCCTGGCAGGCTTGTCTGTCCACGGGATTCTCCAGGCAAGACACTGGAGTGGGTTGTGTTTCCCTTCTCCAGGGGATCTTCCCGACCTAGGATTTGAACCTGGGTCTCCAGCATTGCAGATGGATTTTTTACCATCTGAACCACCAGGGAATCCCTGAAACAAGTAAGTATAATATTAAAATTTTACAGTCTATTGAATGGTTTAGATATATAGGGTTAAAGGTACAACATTAAGATGAATATCACTGCCATTTTATTGTTTCACATGACTATCATAAAATTTAAAATAATATATGTGGCTCCCATTCGTGGCTTGCACTGTGTCTTCATCAGATAGTGCTGGTCTAGGGTGCTCCTTCAGACTTTTCCTGACCTTTCACAAGAGCATGTCATAGCTGTAGTCCCTGTGTGACAGCAATCACATCTTCCGTTCCTGCCCCTTGAAGCCACAGGACCAAGAGAGACCTTTGTCATTGATAGAGCGTTTCCTTCTGAAAAGCACTGTCACTGGGAAGCACTGGAGCCTGGGTGGTATCAGGATAGAGGGCTGGGGCTTTGTTTGCCTGACTATGAAAGGGGGTAATAGTCCCTGCTCCGTGAGGTTGTTGAAGAAGTAAATGAGGTAAGTCACGGAATGCATTTGACACAGGCCTGGCAAACATGAAGCACTTGAAAATAATAGGCATTATCCTTTTAGCTCCTGAGTGGGCATTTAGCAGAGCTCCAGACTTCTGTGTCCCCCCTTTCTGGTTTCTAGCTGGTGATGCCTTGAGGGACCTGTGGAGGGTTACAGACAGGCCTGAATGCTTTTAAGATGCCAGCCTCTGCTGCGGATGAAATCTAGGACTGTATAGAGTTGAGCATTCTGATTGCATGTTTGCTCAGCAGTTCAAAAAGCAAAGGGGACCTCAGAGATCTCTGGAGATTGCAGGGGTCCACAGAGGTCTGCAGAAACTCCCTGACAAGACTGCTAATGGGTCATGGTGCCCATTCTCTTCTGCTGGTCGGAGAAGCCATAGAATCCTTCCTCATACAGCCTCCCAGGCTCTTGCATTTACTCTCCTGGGTGTTTGGATTTACTGTGGCCCAAGTTCCCATTTTTAGCCAATCTCGTATCAGATCCAAACACTAAACTCTGCATATTACCAGGGAGCGATCCAAGCTTTAACACAACTGTGATTGTTGAGGTAGATTGGGTGGTGTCTCTGCACTAGTACAGTGTAGAGACTTCCTAAACGTCCCGAGAGGATGTTTGATTCCTTCTTCCAACAGACTGTTAAAATGAGAGGCTCATATGTGGATATGAGAGATGGACCTTAAAGGAGGGTGAGCACAAAAGAATGGATGCTTTCGAGCTGTGATTCTGGAGACGACTCCTGAGAGTCCCTTGGACTGCAAGGAGGTCAAACAAGTTGATCCTAAAGGAAAACAACCCTTAATATTCATTGAAAGGACTGATAGCTGAAGCTGAAGTTCCAATATTTTGGCCACCTGATGCCAAGAGCTGACTCATTGGAAAAGACCCTGATGCTGGGAAAAGCTGAGGGCAGGAGGAGACGAAGATGACAAAGGATGTGATGGTTGAATGGCATAATTGACTCAATGGACATGAGTTTTTGCAAACTTTGGGAGATAGTGAAGGACAGAAGCCTGGTGTGCTGCAGTCCATGGAGTCATAAAGAGTAGGACACGACTGAGCTACTCTGAAGAAAAACGAATTTGCCAACCTACTGCTTAATTTCAATGTGGAAAATAGGGCAAATGCAAGAAACTAACATACTTGTATCAGAAAGCTCAGGTCTGCCTACAGTGGTTTCTAGCCAGGGTCCTGCATGTCCCTGCACATCTCCAGGACAAGAATTTGGGCAGGAGATGCTGCTGCTGGGGAGGAGAGCAAGCAGTGAGCTGGCTGTGAAAATCCATCCCCGTTTAACTGTTCTCGGGTTGTGGATGGGGCCACTTCCTTCCCAGGGAACGATGGGCATGGTGGACACATACCCTTTGGTGCAGCTGATAAGAACCTGGGCTTCAGTTGTAAGTTCGTTTATGAGGGATAACCAAGGATGTTGAAGTCTTCAAGCTAGGGTGTTGAAGGGGCGTCAGTGGCTCCTTAGTCCCCACCCCCACCCCCTGCCCTGAGCTTGCCTTGGAAACCCACGGGAGAGATGATGTGAGCAGCTGTGTGTACCCACAGGGGAAGCAGAAGACAAGGAGCTCCCTACGGACCTTTGCAGTCTCTTCAGCAGAGCCAGATTTCAGGGTGACTCTTAAAGGCAAACAGCCTTCCAGGCCTTTCTGTCCACAGAGAGCTTTGGTGTTTCCCTTGCTGAACTAAGGCAGGTCCGTGCCTTCTCAGGGATGGTGTGATCGCCCGAGTGTGCTGCTGCTGACAGCTGCCCGCTTCCTTGTCCTTTCTCTGGGTCTGGGAGTTTTATTCCTGGGTAGCAGTTCCTGCTTCAAGCCCTGCTTTCTTTTCTCCCTTTAAGTTTTGGCTGTGCCGGGTCTTCGTTGCTGTGCGGGCTTTTCTCCAGTTGGGGAGGGGGAGCACTGTCTGCTGCAGCGCTTGGGCTTCTCCCTGGGGAGGCTTCTCTTGTCGCAGAGCACAGGCTCTCGGGTGCGTGAGCTTCAGTAGTGGCGGCTCTGCGGCTCTAGAGCACAGGCTTAATAGTTGTGGTGCACGGGCCTAATTGGCTCTACAGCATGTGTGATCTTCCTGGATCAGGGGTTGAACCCATGTCTCTTGCGTTGGCAGGTGCATTCTTTACCAGTGATCCCTCAGGGAAGCCCCAAGCCCTGATTTCTAGCATAAACACCCTTTTGCCCAGCCAGTTTTCCAGGGAAGAGGGAGGGTATCTTGAAATTCTGTTACTCCTGCAGATGTGTTTACCGTGTTGTTGAGTCGCTAAGTAACGTCCGACTCTTTGCAACCCCATGGGCTGGAGCACAGCGGGCTTCCCTGTCCTTCGCCGTCTCCTGGAGCTTGCTCAGACTCAAGTCCATTGAGTCAGTGATGCTGAGTATGGTACGGCCATTTATTGAGCAGCTGCTACCAGCATGGTGAGCATCATGGGGCTGGACCCATCTAATTTGAAATTCATCCTTGTCCTTCCCAGATGAACACATGGAAGTTTTGCTTAATTAAGAATCTTACCCAGCATCAGATACCTTTGAAAGTGGTGGAACCAGACTTCTGCCTCCAAAGCTAGCGATGTTTTTCCTAACAACCTGTTATTGATACTCAGATGGTAAAGAATCTGCCTGCAGTGTAGGAGATCCAAGTTTGATCTGTGGGTCAGGAAGATCCCTTGGAGAAGGGAAGAGCAACCCACTCCAGTATTCTTGCGTGGAGAATTCCATGGACAGGGGAGCCTGGTGGGCTTCAGACCATGGAGTTGCAAAGAGTCGGATATGACTGAGGGACTAACACTTTCATTTTCACTGTTATTGATACTTATTCATACATAGATGAGTACCTCCACGCATATGAATTGCACTTACTGGATTGAACTCTGTGTAGTTTGAGACTGATATCTGAGTTTTGAAAAGGGGAAAGGTCAGGTGAGTGAGGACTGAAGGTCAACTTGGACAGATGTCTTCATTCTGTCATTCTTGGCCACAGTTTGGAATCCACTCTGTGTGTATTCTGACGGAAGGTGGATGAAATGCTAGATTGCATTTTAAACTCAATAAATGATAATGTGTGTTAATAGAAGTAAGGAAAAAAGCCTTAGCGGGTACGTGTATTTTATTCCTATGGCTAAGAATAAAAAAGTAAAAGGACTTAAAGACTATTATTTTCTTTTGGCCGCAGAAACCTTTCAGGAGTTCTTGGTAAGTTACCTTGGGTAACAGGATATAATTATACTTTTCATCTGCGGAGGGCATGTTTGCAAGTTAGTGTGTGATTTGTACTTAGTTTCTGGAGGTTTCTGAGTAGTTAGAAAAGCATTGTCTTTGATGGAGGTAAAGTATTTGTGCTTCCTTCATTGCTGTCTGACCCCAGAGCCTGGCAAACACACGTTCTCGTCGTCGATTGCTCCTGGGCTTCAGACTTCTGCTCAAATGTTTTTGTCCATGATGTTTGGGGCACCATCTGTAGTCAAGGGAACCATCATTTAGTTGGGGATGAAGTCTTAACTTTTGCTTCTTGGCGGTGGGTCCTTTAAAAGTCTAAATAGGTGGACTCTGTGAATAATGAACTCGCCTCACTCAGTTCTTTGCCAGTCCTGTCCTAAAGGAGCTGTTGTAAATATAGACTCATCAATTCCCTGAGAGAAAGTTGCCAAGGTTTGTTTTTTTCCTGCTTTCTTTCTTGCCACACCTGTTAATTAGTTCCAGACACTAGCTAATCAGCAGGCAAGCGTGAAAGCTCAGGGGTGAGAAGGAAGGTCAGATCAGCTTTGTCTCCTTACCACCAAAGCCGTTGTTTTAATAGAAAGGTTTTTCAGTCTCCTTTTTCCTCTGCTCCTGCCTCGGCATTTGAGTCATTGCTGAGTGCAGGGCTACAGACAGCTGTGGGGCTTTTTCCGCTGTGATGTAAGATTTGTGCTTAGCAGTTTGGGAGCATGTGGCCACAAGAATGTGAGCGGGAGAGAGCAGTGGCAAAGAATGCAAAGGGTAAATGAGAGCACCCAGAATTGTGTCTTTTATCTTGGTGGTTGCTGTGTGCCTATCTTTTTAACTGGGAATGCTACTGAATATATAAAATATTCAGGTATATTACAATATATATATGCATGTGTGCGTGCTCAGGCATGTCCGACTCTGCGATCCCCGCCAGGCTTCATTGTCTGTGGAATTCTCTAGGCAAAAATCCTGGAGTAGGTTGCCATTTCCTCCTCCAAGGGATCTTCCTGACCCAGGGATGCAACCTGCATTTCCTGCATCTCCTGCATTGCAGGCAAATGCTTTCACATTGAACCACCAGGGAAACCTATATTATAGTATATCAGTGTTAAAAACCACAGGGTATCAGTAGATTTGGGCAGAGTGATAAATTTTTTTTCAATACATTATCTCATCACATTGGAATGAGTCTGAGATGGATACTCCTTGTCTTGGAGGGCAGAGAGACAATGAGAGATGGATCTATTTGGGCACGAAGGGAAAATGCAGCTAGGAAGTAGCATAATTTGAACCTAGCAAGCGTTTTCCTATGTTTGACAAGAATGGGATCAGTGTCGAATTAAACCATGTGCTCCTGGGTCACTGAGATGCTGGGAAACAGAGAATGACCAGGCTCACTCTTGGGTGAAATCAGTGACTTCTGGACTTTACTGTTTTCTGTCCATAGGTAAAAAAACGAAGGCCTGAGCTGTTCAGTGGGGCAGTATGTTCTTTAACTTCAAAAGGGGGGCATCTTCTTGCACGTATTGCAAAGAAAGTTACAGGTTCAAGTCAAATGTAAATGGAAACTTCACATGTGTAGATTTGCTTGGTGTTAACGGGGGTTCTAAAAATGTGTGCAAATGGAGAAAATAAAGTGAAAGCCACTAAATCCATATAATAGAGCTCTGGAATACTGATTCAGTCCCTTAGTGTTCAGGAGCAATAGAGTAATGAGAATGATACCTTTCTGGGAGTCGGTACTTGAAAGCCTGGATACTATTTTATATATATACCAAGGGAACTGGTGAGCAGAGGCAGTAATGAGCTGATGAAGGTGGTTGACTAGTGGGCAGAGTAATGCAGTCCTGGCACTTGGACTGGTTCTACCTTGTATCTTAGCTACTTCCTTATGGCATAAAATCATTAGTGACTGTCATCTTCACTGTGGCCACTGTTGTGATTTGAGAGGCTGTCAATGTTGGATGCATTGACTGGACTTTGAATACCAGGCTTAGGCATTTGGGCTTGAATTTGGTGGCGCTAGTGGTAAAGAATCCACATGCTAATGCAGGAGACCCCAGAGATGTGGGTTTGTTCCTTGAGTTGGAAAGATCTTCTGGATTAGGAAATGGCAACCTGCTCCAGTATTCTTGATGTGAAGATTCCATGGACAGAGGAGACGGTGGGCTTCAGCCCTTGGGGCCACGAAGAGTTGGACAGAACGAGTGACTGAACAAACACCCATTGTTGTCTAGAGACCGTAAGTCAGCACATGGAACAGCTGAATGACTTTCTCACGGTGGTCCTTGTACTGAGACTGCAATGTCATCTTGCTTTGTCATGGACTGTCTTTGTATCCTTTAGCCCCCATCTCTTCATCTACAAGGTAGAATAATAATTGCTGTCTCATAGAGTTGATTTGAAAATTAAATGAGAATATACGGCTCTGATCCTAGCAAGCACATAACTGTCATTAATTGTTATTCATCTATTTGTTTTTGTAGCGAAACATGTAAAGTATTTATTAGGAAGAAAGAGTACATGTGGGTAGACACAAGGGTGGGCTCAGAGAGAGAGAGTCGCCTTATTATTATTGGGCCCTTGTTTTTACCTGCCCAGCATCCCTTTACCATTTCTTTCCTTCCTCTTTGGGTATTGATTCCTCCTTCATGATCTTGAGGGGACCTTCTGTACATCAGGGAAATCCTGGATTTCCCTGGTGGCTCAGATGGTAAAGTGTCTGCCTACAATGTGGGAGACCTGGCTTCAATCCCTGGGTCGGGAAGATCCTCTGGAGAAAGAAATGGCACTCCACTCCAGTACTCTTGCCTGGAAAATCCCATGGACGGAGGAGCCTGGTAGGCTACAGTCCATGGGGTCACAAAGAGTCAGATACAACTGAGTGACTTCACTTTTGTACTTCAAGGGCCTCTTTTGAGGTCCAGAAGCCAGGCTAGGCCAGTCATACCTTCTCTCCCTGGAATTGGACACTTGAGGCAAGTGACATGAAGATCTCTCTCTCTCAGTTCCTCCTGCCTGAATGCCCTGAGCTACTCTGTTCCTTGCCTTTCAGAAGCTGAATTATTTGATGGTTGATTGGATTCTTTGAGATGTCCACTTCAGTTCAGTTCAGTTCCTTAGTCATGTCCTACTCTTTGTGACCCCATGGACTGCAGCATGCCAGGCTTCCCTGTCCATCACCAACTCCCAGAGCTTATGCAAATTGATGTCTGTTGAGTCGGTGATGCCATCCAACCATCTCATCCTCTGTCGTCCCCTTCTCCTGCCTTCAGTCCCTCCCAGCATCAGGGTCTTTTCAGATGAGTCAGTTCTTCACATCAGGTGGCCAAAGTATTAAAGAGTTTCAGCCTTAGCATCAGTCCTTCCAATGAATATTCAGGACTGATTTCCTTTAGGACTGACTGATTTGATCTCCTTGCAGTCCAAGGGACTCTCGAAAGTCTTTTTCAGCACCACAGTTCAAAAGCATCAAATCCAGCACCACAGTTCAAAAACATCAGTTCTTTGGTGCTTAGCTTTCTTATAGTCCAACTCTCACATCCGTACGTGACCACTGGAAAAACCATAGCCTTGACTAGATGGACCTTGGCAAAGTAATGTCTCTGCTTTCTGATATGCTCTCTAGGTTGATCATAGCTTTTCTTCCAAGGAGCAAGCATCTTTTAATTTCATGGCTTCAGTCACCATCTGCAGTGATTTGGGAGCCCAGGAAAATAAAGTCTGTCTCTGTATCCATTGTTTCCCCATCTATTTTCCATGAAGTGATGGAACCGGATGCCATGATCTTAGTTTTCCGAATGTTGATTTTTAAGCCAACTTTTTCACTTTCCTCATTCACTTTCATGAAGAGGGTCTTTAGTTCTTCTTTGCTTTCTGCCCTAAGGGTGGTGTCATCTACGTATCTGAGGTTATTGATATTTCTCCCAGCAATCTTGATTCCAGCTTGCACTTCATCCAGCCTGGCATTTCTCATGACGTACTCTGCATAGAAGTTAAATAAGCAGGGTGACAATATACAGCCTTGACATACTCCTTTCCCGATTTGGAACCAGTCTGTTGTTCCATGTCCAGTTCTAACTGTTGCTTCTTGACCTGCATACAGATTTCTCAGGAGGCAGGTCAAGTGATCTGGTATTCCCATCTCTTGAAGAATTTTCCACAGTTTATTGTGATCCACACGGTCAAAGGCTTTGGCATAGTCAATAAAACAGAAGTCGATGTTTTTCTGAAACTCATTTGCTTTTTCGATGATCCAGTGGATGTTGGCAATTTGATCTCTGGTTTCTCTGCCTTTTCTGAATCCAGCTTGAACATCTGGAAGTTCACGGTTCACATATTGCTGAAGCCTGGCTTGGAGAATTTTGAGCATTACTTTACTAGCGTGTGAGATGAGTGGAATTGTGCGGTAGTTTGAACATTCTTTGGCATTGCCTTTCTTTGGGATTGGAATGAAAACTGATCTTTTCCAGTCCTGTGGCCACTGCTGAGTTTTCCAAATTTGCTGGCATATTGAGTGCAGCGCTTTCACAGCATCATCTTTCAGGATTTGAAATAGCTCAACTGGAATTCCATCACCTCCACTAGCTTTGTTTGTTGTGATGCCCACCACACTTCACATTCAGAATGTCTGGCTCCAGGTGAGTGATAACACCATCGTGGTTATCTGGGTCATGAAGATCTTTTTTGTATAGTTTTTCTGTGTATTCTTGCCATCTCTTCTTAATATCTTCTGCTTCTGTTAGGTCCATACCATTTCTGTCCTTTATTGTGCCCATCTTTGCATAAAATGTTCCCTGGTATCTCTAATTTTCTTGAAGAGGTCTCTAGTCTTTCCCATTCTATTGTTTTCCTCTTATTTCTTTGCATTGATCACTGAGGAAGGCTTTCTTATCTCTCCTTGCTGTTCTTTGGAACTCTGCATTCAGATGGTTATATCTATTCTTTTCTCCTTTGCCTTTTTCATCTTTTCTTTTATGAGCTATTTGTAAGTAGATGTCCAAGAATCTTTCAATACATTGTTTTTCTGCTTATGTTAACCAAAGATTGATTTGAGTCATTTTCAATCAAAGGACACCAGGATCAGCTAGAAAGTACATCAAAGGGAAGGTAACTAGGTGCATTGAGAAGGACAGGAACCATCTCCCTTGCCTGCCAAAAATAGTTTTTTCATAATGGCTTCATTTCTCCCTTTGATTTTTCGAATTCATTCATTTTGAGCTTTTTATCTCCAGGAATAGGAGGACTTTTATTTTGATGCAGAGGACAGCCTCTCTTGAGGAGACATGCTGATAACACTTAGCCTTAACTGCATATCTTGATTTTATTTGTAAATGAGAATCCTAAGGATCTGTAAGGAAATGAGTAAAACTTAATTGAACAACATTTAGAGCTGGAATTTAAAAAAATAATAAAAAGAGTCCATAATGGTAAGAGGCCCTGGAGGATGAGATGAATGGAAAACGGTGCATCTGGGTGTCTGTTCTGCCCACACCTAATCCTGTCTATCACGTTTTAACTACAGCTGAGACCGGACGTCGGCCGAGTATCTGATGGCCTCTAGAGTTTGTCTCCTTTATCATATCTTGTCCTCACTCACAGTTTCCTTTGCTGGCGTTATTGGATAGCAAGTGTTCCAGCCTAAATTAAAATCAATAGGAAGCAATTTCATTTGTTTTTAACTATGGAGACAAGCGCTTCCAGCAGAGTACTGTACTTCCAAGTAAAGTTCAGTTGTGTTTTGGTTTGTTTTTTTTCGCCTCTTTCTGGCTGGAGCCCAAAAGGCATTCCTTTTTCAGTGTGGGCTTTGCTAGCGTTGCCCTGCTTTGATTTAAGGCCTTGTTACCATCTTTAAAACTGGGATTGTTGGCATCTGAATTACTTTTGTGTTTTATAGAGTCTTGGCAAAGTGCCATTGGGTTTGTCCGGCTATTGCGTGGGAGCTTGTTAGAAATGTCATTCTTCACCCACACCCTAGACTAATGGAACTTGAATTTGTCTTTCAGCAAGACCTGCAGGTGACTGGGGAGCACCTTGGAGTTTAAAGCACCTGTTTGAATGAGAATGTTATTTTCATCTACTTGGTTTTCATTTTTTTTTTCTTTAGTAGAAATGTAATAAATGTTCATCGTAGAAAATAAAGGAATTCATAAAGGCACATAGAGAAAAAAGAAAATCATCTGTAACTTCAACACATTTATTTAGTTGTTGGTCTACAGCCTTTTGGTGGGTTGTTGGCATCATTTTGTGAAAGATGTTAAAACATCATAAATTCAGCATAACGCTTAATTCTTAGGAAATGAAAGATGAAGGTCCAAGTTCTCCTTTGGTCAAGGACAGGAGATTCTTAGTGAGAAAGAGCTTCTCTCCTCCCTGCTGCTGCTGCTGCTGCTGCTGCTAAGTTGCATCAGTCGTGTCCGACTTCTCTGTGACTCCATAGACAGCAGCCCACCAGGCTCCCCCTGTCCCTGGGATTCTCCAGGTAAGAACACTGGAGTGGGTTGCCATTTCCTTCTCCAATGGATGAAAGTGAAAAGTGAAAGTGAAGTTGCTCAGTCGTGTCCAGCTCTTGGTGACCCCAATGGACTGCAGCCTCCCAGGCTCCTCCATCCATGGGATTTTCCAGGCAAGAGTACTGGAGTGGGATGTCATTGCCTTCTCCGTCTCTCCTCCCTAACCTGTATCACTTGTTAGGGACCTGCTGTGTGCCAAATACTGCTACCTGCCTGTGGGACCCATATGTGGGTAGTCAGAGAGTAAGATAACAATTGAGACACTGACTGGACTTTTGAACCCTATCATGCATTTTCTGGACAGTTGAGACCAAGGGAATTATTAATAAGACTTGCTTTTTGCTTCACTTTCCTCCTTTTTAATTTTTTTTGTCTTGTTTTGCTGCTATGGATTTTGAATTATTTGCCAGTTTAATTGCTTTCATCAGGTGATAGATTCCTCTGATTGAGCAGACCTTTCCATCCGAAAATATCTAGGACTTGAAACTTAAGGTCAGGAAGGACAACTTCTCCAATGAGGGAGGGGGAAAACAGTGGTTGTCTTGGCCGCGGAAGCTTGCTAATTACGCTGCCAGTTGTAATATCTATTTATGATGGAGGCACTGGAGACCCAATTAGCAGGTCATTCTCGTGTGAGGGTTTTGGGATTGAACTCGGGTGTCTGAAGATGGTATGGCAACCAGTGTGCAGCTTCTCAGTGCAGGGGAATTGGGGATGGTTTCAGATCCTGTCGCCTGGGATTGCCACAGGTCACTGATAGGAAAGAGAAGCTCTGCTGTTGCTTCTGTCCTTCTGAACCCACAGGTTCTAAAGTTGTGTTGTGTGCAGGGCCGCCAGCGTGAAAACGTTACTACTCTTGAGAGAGGCCGCCTTCCCGGAAAGGAACAGGCCACGTGATGAGAGGAGGCTGGGAGAGTCGTGGGAATCAACAGACTGAAATTAAAGGAGCGGGACCTGCTGGGGGACAGTCCTTTGGGACTGGGTTCCCATTTGTCTTGGGTGGGGTGGGGGTGGTAAGGGAAGGAGACTCCCTTCCCTGGAAAGAATCTACCTGGATTCTTTGACTAGTGTTATTATGCAAATGGCAGGACATCAAGAGACAAGACCTTTTCTCTCCTTGTTCATTCCTTTACGATTTATGGGGCCAGGCATCCCCCAGCTAGGTCTGCAGGCTTCCACTCCTCCGCCAGTAGGAGGGGTGTCGAAGGACTGTGACTGACCTGGTGGGTGCCCCGGGCAGAGCGGTGGTCTGTGATGGCCTCACTGTTAGGGCCTGAGGGTATTTTGACTTGTTCTTAGTCTTGTAAAGGGCTTCCCCGATAGCTTTGTTGGTACAGAATCCACCTGCAATGCAGGAGATCCTGATTCAATTCCTGGGTTGGGAAGATCCTCTGGAAAAGGATAGGCCACCCACTCCAGTATTCTTGGGCTTCCTTGGTGGTTCAGCTGGTAAGGAATCCACCTGCAATGCAGGAGACCTGGGTTGGGACTATCCCTTGGAGAAGGGAAAGGCTACCCACTCGAGTCTTCTGGCCTGGAGAATTCCATGGACTGTATATGTATAGTCCATGGGGTTGCAAAGAGTCGGACACGACTGATCAGCTTTCACTTCACTTCAGCCTTGTGAAGACATGAGACACTGTCTTGATTTTAGCTGACTTACAGTTGTTAGCTGATTTATAGGAGTTGGTGATGGACGGGGAAGCCTGGCGTACTGCAGTCCATGGGGTCGCGAAGAGTCAGACACGACTGAGTGACTGAACTGAGCGGATAGCCGTTTTTTGTTCTTGTTCAGTCATGTCCAACTCAGTGACCCCATGGACTGCAGCACGCCACGCTTCCCTGTCCTTCACTGTCTCCGGGAGTTTGCTCAAATTCACGTCCAGTGAGTCGGTGATGCTATCTAACCATTTCATTCTTTGACATCTTCTTCTCCTTTTGCCTTCAGTCTTTCCCAGCATCAGAGTCTTTTCCAATGAGTCAGCTTTTTGCCTCGAATGGCCAAAGTATTTTTTAACAGTATTTAGTAAGTTAAAAATATTTGTAGTATTAATGGCAAATGTCACCTTCCAAAGGCAAATTTTTGTCTTCTATTTTGTGAAATAGAAACAACAGAAAGCAAGTAAGCATGTTCTTTATATACGGTCTTTAGACAGATAACTTGTTGGAATCATTTATCCTTAGTCCTTAGATTTTTAATTTTTGAAATGACTTCAGATTTCCCAAGAAGGTGCAAAAAAAATAGTACAAGGAATTTCTGTATCCCCTCTGCCCAGAGTATCCAAATATTAAGTTTACCACATTTACTTTATTTTCTTCTGGACAATTTGAGAGGAAATGGCAGATACATATTTATTTATATATGTGTGTATATATACACAACATGTATATACATACATACGTGTCTATGAATGCTTAGTTGTTCTGTTTTTTTTTTTTTTCCTTCAAGCAGTCCAGTGCTGGAGACTCCTGCAACACGTAGCAGTTAACAGTCCTTGTTTAGTTGCAAAGTTGCGTCCGACTCTTTTGTAACCCCACTGACCGTAGCCCGTCAGGCTCCTCTGTCCATGGAATTCTCCAGGCAAGAATATTGGAGTGGGTTGCCTTTTCCTTCTCTGGGGTATCTTCCCAACCAAGGGATCCAACCCACGTCTCCTGTGTTGTCAGGCCAGTTCTTTACTGCTGAGCTGCCAGGGAAGCTAGTTACATCTCTACAGACAGGAAAAACTTGTTACATGATAGGAGTCTCTCTAGTTCGTAGGATTTCTTCTAATACAAGAGTCAGCAAACTGTAGACTGGGCCCAAATCAGACCTGCTGTTTGTTTTTGCCCAAGCCAGTGCACTAAGCATGTTATTTTACATTTTTGAACTGTTGAAAAAATTAAAAAAATAATTTGAGACCTGAAAATACGTCATTCACATTAAAGGTCGGTAAATCATGTTTTATTGCAGCATAACCACACTTGTGTACTTACAAGCAGGAGCGTACTGTCTGACCTGCAGGCTTAAACTATTTCATGTGTATAATATATAAACTATGACCCATTAAAGCAAAAGTTTGCCAACTCCTCCCATAACACCACGTTATTAATGAAACTACCACTTGCTGAATGATATGTTCTGGGTCATGAACTTAGAGCTATGCAGGTATTAATTTAACCCTCACCACAACCCCATGAGGGAGAGGTCACCTAAGATGACTCCTTCCAGGATATTATGTCCATCTAAAAATGAGAACCTTGGAGCTTTGAAGAGAGCAAAATTTTCCCCAGTGACATAGTGAGGTGAAGGGGCTGGGGTTTTGAAAGCAGCTCTTCTGCACCTTAGCTCTTGGTGGTTCAGGCTCACTCTGGACTTGGAGAATTTGGGTGATTACTGGGATGAGTTGGGTGTGGATGCAGGTAGCCTGGGCCACTAGACTGGTCTGTGCGGTAGGGATAGTCTTCCCCATTGCTGTGTCTTTGGCATGCTGGGCATGGGGCAACTGCTCAGTGTGAAAGGATGGATGAATGGATGGAGAGATGATGCCCAAACTCAGTCTGGAAAGCGAAAGTGGAATACGGGGCTATGGTCAGGGTCAGTCATTAGATTTGCCAAGAACAGCCACCCTAAGGTAGGCTAGATGAGCATCTCATACATAGCCTTAGGACATCTGAGGCAGGAAGTTGAGGAGTTAGTGAGAGATGAGGCTGGAGGCACCCAGGGTTTGCAGACCTAAGGTTTTCTGTATATTCAAGTGAGTGGTGACCGAGGACAGCACAGTCCTTTGCTAATGCCTGGGTGTAGTCTCTGTTTCAAGGACTGGTGCCTTCTCAGGATGCTGACATCTTATGTTTCTGATAGAAATAATGGGCCAGGAACATGGAGCATCTACTGTTGGCTGTTGACACCCCTGTCCTTTATTTTTTTCTTAAAAAAAAAAAAAATTGCATATAATAACATGTTCTTTCTTAGAACATTTCAGCCAAATCTTTAATCTGTTGACTACTTCTTATCCTGCCTTCCCAGAGTGTGAAGCTATTTTAATAGACTTACATAGTTATAAAAATATATGGGCTTCCCAGGTGGCGCTAGTGGTAAAGAATCCCCCTCTCAATGCAGGAGACATGAGGGACTTGGGTTTGATCCCTGGGTTGGGAAGATCCTCTGGGGGAGGGCATGGCAACCACTCCAGTATTTTTGCCTGGAGAATCCTATGGACAGAGGAGCTTGGTGGCCTGCCGTCATTACAGAGTTGGACACGACTGAAATGACTTAGCATGCAGTCACACATGCAAGAATCTGCCTATGATCCAGGAGAACCAAGTTCAGTCCCTGGGTTGGGAAGATCCTCTGGAGAAGGGAATGACAACCCACTCCAGTTCTCTTGCCTGGAGAATTCCACAGACAGAGGAGCCTGGCAGGCTACAGTCCATGGGGTCACAAAGAGTCACACATGACTGAGCAACTAACCCTTTCACACACACTTAAAAATATATAGATTATTTTNCCCACTCCAGTTCTCTTGCCTGGAGAATTCCACAGACAGAGGAGCCTGGCAGGCTACAGTCCATGGGGTCACAAAGAGTCACACATGACTGAGCAACTAACCCTTTCACACACACTTAAAAATATATAGATTATTTTTACATAAATAATATATTGTATATATCATGCTGCTGCTTTTTGGAGGGATTCAGCAATGATTCAAAAAAAAATTTCAAGGATGATACCTGATAATTTTAACACAGTCCTGATACTTGCAGTGTGGGATTCCATTGTTAAGAATAGGCTGCAGCGGTAATGAGGTACTTTCTTGCTGGTGGTCCCTGAAGTCACTTGACATAGAATAGGCTTTATGGATATCTCTTTGTGCACATGCGTCAGTATTGGCTTATGGTCAACACAGAATTGGAAGTGCTGGGTCATAGGTTCGTAGAAATGCAAGTCTTGATAAGTCCGTCCCTCCCCCTGGTCTTGGACACCCTAGGGTATGATTCTGTTTGTTTTTTTTTTTGGAGGTTGAGAGGGCAGAAAGATAAGCTTGCTGTGGTATTTGCAGGCCAAGTGTGCAGGAGCCCAGTGCTATCCCCTGTACTCCGTCATTGGCCTCTCGCTGGGTTTTCTTCCCTCGGTTTGTTGAGTTACACAGGTGTGTCACATTTGCCTGGGCATCCTTGCCTTCATGCTGACCTGTCTTAGCAAGAGGGGCCCAGAGGTGTCCACCTCCAGGTCACTGGTATGAAAACTAGCTGAAGAGGCAGTAGAAAGAGGGGGAGGCCAATGAGAGGTGTGGAGGAACTAGAAAGAAGCTGCAGGTGACAGGTTTTGAACTTGGCAGTGAACGCATGATCTGTTCCTCTTTAGAAATGCTGTGCCCACTGAAGCACTAGGATACAGTTGTTGGGTGGGAGTGGTATATAGGCTTTGGAACTGGGTATCAGATTTTGTTTTCCTTGAGAATTATTCCTCAAGGGTGAGATTGCAGAAGATAATGAATGAAGGGCCACGCACAGTTGCCTAACAGTTACTAAGTGCTAACTTGTTAATTCTATGCTCAGTCCCAGTTACTGAGCTTGGTGCTGAGGTTAGAAGGGGTACTAAGACTTGTAACTAAATGAGCATATGCGAAGTTTTGGAAAAAGTAATGAAAGTGTTAGTCCCTCAGTTCTGTCTGACTGTTTGCGACCCCAAGGACTGTATCCTGCCAGACTTCTCTGTCCATGGGATTCTCCAGGCAAGAATACTGGAGTGGGTAGCCAGTCCCTTCTCTAGGGAATCTTTCTGACCCGGATTGAACCCGGGTCTCCATCATTGCAGGTGGATTCTTTACTGTCCGAGTCACCACAATGAGCTCAAAAGAGGCAGAGAAACTGCTTGGAGTCCTCTGTTAAAGGCACTGGAGAGAGAAAAAAAAAAACCAAAAAACATAACTGAATCTTCTCTCTCTCTGTAGCTTAAACTGTGGTAAAGCCAATGGATTCTGCAGGATACCAGTTTTTTTTTTTTTTTTTTATTGTGAAACTTATAGCTAACCAAAATGATTTTAAATTATTTTCTTAGTCATTGTAAGAAACACCCTTCTTGGGGGAAAGGAGATGAATCTGTCCCGTCTTGTGAACTTGATACACAGGTTGTCTTTGAAAATCACCTTCTCTTTGTCCGTACACCCCAATAAAGCTGCGGGGGGTGGTGGAGGAAAAGAAACCACCCTCTTATACCTCCCTGAAGTCTGATTGGTTCGCTGTAGTCCCACAGTAGATGCTGAGTAGGCAGAACCAATATAGTATAGTTATTCTAGACAGTTCCAAATCTTAAGAGCCAAAGTGTCGTTGTTTGACCAGCAGCATCAACATCACCCAGGAACTTGATAGAAATGCGGATTCTTAACAGTCTCAGCCTCCACTCTGGATCTGTTCTTAGCAAAACTGTGCAAGTGATTGCTTAGCACGTGGAAAGTTTTGAGGAGACAGGGCCACCTGGCCCCCATCTATATGTTCCTTGTCTGCAGCATTTCCCCACATAACCATAGGCACCTCTGGCCCCCAGCAGGACAGACACCACTGAAATCCTAAAACTGTGTGCGTCAGGAAAGGCCCAACTGGGCTGAATTACTTTTTAGGAATCCCTGTACTTTCCTTCACTTTCCAAGCTGGCCTAGTGGTAAAGAGCTCATCTACCAATACAGGAGACGTAGGTTCAAGTGGCATAGGTTGCAATCACTGCTTCAGACTTAAAAGTCCACTCCTTAAAGGTAAGCTCTGTGTGTGTGTGTGTGTGTGTGTGTGTGTGTGTGTGTGTGTGTGTATATATATATATATATACATATATATACAGTTGTCTGTCTTAGCTAAACAAAATGAAATGGGATTTTGAAAACTGGGGATAGATGAATGAGGTCTTTATAATAATCACCTGCATTTACTCTTCAGTTCTTGTTCTTGCTCTCTTCATTTCCTTTCAGATGGAAGTATTTTTAATGAGATAAATTGGAAAAAGGGGGTCAGGGAAATGAGAAGACAGAAAAATTCTGCTGAGCTTGGTAGCTGTTCTCAGTTCTTCAGGTGCTTGAAAAGTAATATTTTGTTGCTACTAAATCTAATTAATAGCTAGCTGGTACTCATCAAGACCTCATTTCTTTCGACCTGGAAGGCAGTTGGAAAGATACACAGATCTGTGTATTATCACAGCAAACGAAGTCTCTCTTTTTCCCTTAATGACTTAGAGCTTTATTGGCAATGTCGGGAGCGGATAGACAGCTGGGTTTAAAAAATAGAATGCATCTTAGGGTGTTCACTGTGGCATGTAATGAAATGGGTATTGATAGAATTACTTAAAAAAAAGTTTTGAAATCTGAATCTAAACTGTGTACCAGGCAGCCCTGATTCTCGACTTGAGTCTCCAACCTCTTCCTGATATTTGGATCAACAAGTCTTTGGGAGCCTATTCTCTTCCCAGCGCCGACTAATCAGAATGCTGTGGACCAAAATGGATTTAAACACAAAGAGAGGGTGAAAATGCTCATCCGGGAGAGGAAGGGGGGAAGGCCGGGGGATTACAGTGCGCAACCCTGCATCTCTGCCGGTGTGGGGTGCAGCTGTGGGCTGTTAGTGGCTAGAGCATCTCCTCCATTCTGAGCAGACCCAGTATGAATTGACTGGGTTAGCTGATGTGCTGCTGGCTCCAGTAAAGCAGCTCAGGCCCTAATTGTAGCGATCAGACGTGGGGAGTCCAGGCAGAAGGGGAGGGGCAGTGATTGCAGATGCTGCTTATTTCAAGGGCCAGAGCTGCTTCCGAGGGCTGCCTGAGCACCCGTCTTCCTTCACCACCTCCCTCATCCGAATCAGTTATTTCTGTTGAAGCACACCCAGGAGTGGATGATGTTTCCTATTTGTCAGGTAGACTGTTACTCAGCTTGGCAAATATTTGTTAAGTATCTACTTTGTGCCAGGTCCTTGTTGTAGCAGTTTAAGCCTCATATCCACCATTTGGTTTGTCACGAGAGCACAGCCAACATCCATCAGCACTTTGCATGTCCGTAATTTATACTATGGTAATAATCTGGCAGCCCTGCTTTCAAGCCCGACTCTTTATCAATAAAGCATGACAGAGAAATCTGCACAGTGTGTTTGGGGAAATAGCTTACAGGAAGAAACACGATGTTATAACAAAATTGGCCTGATCTAAGCATAGCTAAGGTCTGACATGGACAGGGAATGGTTACAGTTAATTAATTTTTGTTGTTGTTGTTGTTAAATCATTTTTAATCTGTAGTGAGAAAATGGAAGTTTTCCTTAATCCAGATGAAAAGTGAGAAAGTCTGTCAGTTTGCAGATGTTTGTCATTTAGTTCAAACACACAGATGATAGTCTGCATATTTTGGTTTCCATCTGGACATGCTCCGTGTGCCTGAGTACAGAGCACAGTGGTAATTTCCCACCTCCCTGGACCGAACTGAGCAAGGCATTGGGTATTTCCTTTGTAGCCTGAACGTAGCTTTGCCATCTGTGTTACGGTGGACGTTGGGATCAGCACAGTCATTAACATGTGAAGAATTTTATTCATTGTTTTCTTACGTTTTGCCTACAGGGAGAACAGTCTGATTATATACTGTTATTGCTCAAAGAAATTAACTGAGTAAAACCATGGAAACTCTATCATGTCTTTCCTTACAATTGGGAGAGTGGCCTTAAAGTTGGGATGTTCTCCATGCTGGGTCAACAATGTTGCAGGTTCAGGAAGGGGACCAGAACCTTTGGTAAATGGATATTTCTTACTGCTACTTGAGGGAACATGTAAGAGAATTTCATTTATAACTTGGTAGTTTGGCCTTAGGCCTTGATCCTTCTACTAAATGAAGTAATATCATATTCGTAAGCTATTCAGTAGAAGGCAGAGCACCATTTATATACACATACCAGCTCTGTAGCTCTTGGTGGACCTGTGTTTTAAGATTTCCGTATAGGATTAGATTTGAGTTTTGGTCTTGTATCAGTTTTATAGGTTTGGGTAGCTGGTTTATATAATGAATAAGAAGTCTAGTTAATATTTGCCTCAAGGTAAAGGTTAGAAAATTTATTTAGTACCATTGTATTCTTTAGCACAATCTGAAAATTAAAATACTTTTTAAAAAAAGCATCTTTTAATTTATACACCTTCAAGGCAAAACCTATTTAGGCAGGTGGACAGTTCATTTTGAAAACAAATTTGAACACTCTTCATCTGAATTAAGTGTCAGCAGGTATGGCAAAAGGTATGATTTTTAGAACAATTTTCAGTAACTCTGGCCAAGAAACATCTTAAGACAAAGTTTTCTTCAAAAGTTGCTTAGTGTGAAATGCTTGGGTTAAGGCAAAAATTCATCTCTGGTCTCCTCTTTTTTGAATTCCCCTAAAATTAATTGATGCTTTTGAACTGTGGTATTGGAGAAGACTCTTGAGAGACCCTTGGACTGCAAGGAGATCCAACCAGTCCATTCTGAAGGAGATCAGCCCTGGGATTTCTTTGGAGGGAATGATGCTGAAGCTGAAACTCCAGTACTTTGGCCACCTCATGTGAAGAGTCGACTCATTGGAAAAGACTTTGATGCTGGGAGGGATTGGGGCTAGGAGGAGAAGGGGACGACAGAGGATGGGATGGCTGGATGGCATCACTGACTCGATGGACATGAGTCTGAGTGAACTCAGGGAGTTGGTGATGGACAGGGAGGCCTGGCGTGCTGTGATTCATGGGGTCGCAAAGAGTTGGACACGACTGAGCAACTGAACTGAACCGAACTGAAAATTAATTTCAGCTTTGTTTTATCTCTGTATGTGAAGACACTGGATACCACATTTAGCTTAAAAAGTGGAATCTTGAAGTTCACATTACTTGTGTGATTATGAAACAATATACGCATTCATTTCTACAAGTTATGGGATTACTTTTGAAAAAAGCAAAAGACCAAACTTACCAGTGGGTTTCAAACTTTTTTTTAAAGCATAGAATGCTTCCTTCAAATCTCATTATTCTTGTTGAAGCACAGAATATGAAACACATAAAATTATTTATTTATTTGGCTTATTTGGGAGGCTGCTCATGAGACCCCTGCCATCTTAGAGTTTACAATAGGTACTTTTTTTTTTTTAAAGAATTTTTCTTTCTTTCTTTTTGACTGCATGGGATTTCCTTTCTCTAGTTGTGGGGAGCGGGGGCTACTCTTTGTTGTGATATGCAGGCTTAGTTCCTCTATGGCATATGAAATCTTCCCAGACGAGGGATCGAACCTGTGTCCCCTGCATTGGCAGATGGATTTTCATCTACCACCAGGCAAGTCTCAGTATTTGTTATTGATATAGGCCAGCCCTTCCCTTTTTTTTTTTTTTTTTTGACGAGGATAGTGAGGTCTGAGGTGTCTGAGACTCATTCAGATTAGTGAGTGAGTGGTAGAGGTAGGTTTGAACCTCACAACTCTTGCTATTCCTGATTATTTCCTCTTTGACAGATAGAAAGGATGATGAACAAAAATGATAATTGGACACATACAATTTCAGAGTCTCAGCTGTTTTTCAGAAATGAATAATTTTCTCAAGGGTTTTATGCCATTTAACTCAACTTTTAGTAACTATATAAGTGATTGATGTAAATGGTATAGAACATTTAATGTCAGTTTTCACTTTTTCCCTGGTCTTTTAGTGGTAGGTTATTGGCAACTGCCCACCTTGTCTAAAACAGCCAAGTTCATTTGTTAAAACGTTTGATTTAATCTTTTCACCATGTCAAATCTGGTATTAGGTCATTGTCTTGAATTTAGAAAACTAGTTTTAACAGCCTATGTGTTGTTTGCTTATAGCATGTTTATTTATAAGTATTAAAATGGACACATTTGCAAGGGCATTGAAGATCCTGTATGTCTTTGATAAATTTGCGAGCCATTTAATTGTTTTATTTTAGCCTTATAGTGATATTTATGTCAAAATGCATAGACAGAATGCTTTGTGTTAGTAATTAGAGTCATTCTCCTAATATGAAACTTATCCCCTTAAAGCCTTTGGAACCATTATCTTGGAATATAAAACATAAAACATTGTTCTAGCATGGGAAATCCACTTAATGGGCACAGTTATTGCCATCGTTTGTTTTTCTTTACCAACTAAGATAGGCCTTTGGAACCAAGGGACATTGGCTATGGGAAGGACCACTGGCATGCAGTGTATAGAAATTTTGCACATGCTTGTTTTGAAACGAGGCTACTTCTGTTCAAGGTTGACTGGTCTCAGTGGTAACAAGCTTAAAATGAAATAATGCCTTTTTACCAACACCATCTTGATTCTTCTTGTATGGACTGCTTGAGCCAATGTAACACATAATGTAGAGCAAAACAAGGGATCGATAAAGCCATTAAGCGGCTCACTGTCTGGCCAGGAATGTTGATGAATGGGTTTTCATTTCCCCTTGGGTGTTTTTATTCACCACGGGAAGAAAAGGAGCGGGCCAACAAAGTAGAGAAATTGAGAAGAACGGCTTTCCTCGCTTGAGCGGGGCGGGGCAGTGCAGCTCGCGTCTCTGTTCCCGCGGAGACTCCTTTCTCACCTGTGAGCCAGGACGTGGGTTGCTCATCGTGTGCTGCCCCCTTCCTGTCCCTGACTTTAAGGTTTATCAGTGGATGGTAGACTGGAGTTGTCAGACACACTCAGTAATTCGTGAATCGGTTAAATTGGTAACTCTGCTCAGTCATAAGACCAGTGCCCAAGAGCTTGGATGCAGTGGCCTGTCGTGGGACCACAGGAGAAAATGTCAATTTGGTTGTCGTATTCGTTTGCTTGGGCTGTAGTAAACAATATGGATGGCTTACACAGTAGAAATATATTGTCTCATTGGCTCGAAGTCCAAGATCAAAGGGTGGACGGCATTGGTTCATTTTGGGGGCTGTGAGAAGAATCTATTTCCTGCCTCTCTCCTACCTTCTGGTGGTTTGCTGGCAGTCTGACATTCCTTGGCTTGTAGAAGCATCGCCCTGACCTCTCCCTTCGTGTTCGCATAGTGGTCTCCCTTTGTGCACATTTCCCCTTTTTCAATAAGGGTGTTAATTGTATTGGATTAGGGCCCACCTAATGACTTCATATTAAAAAAAATTAATTTCTTTATCTTTAATTATTTTTGGTTGTGCTGGGACTTTGTGTCATGGACTTGGTTGCCCCATGGCATGTGGGGTCTTCCTGGACCAGGGATTGACATGGTGTCCCCTGCATTGCAAGGTGAGTTTCTTAACCACTGGATCACCAGGGTAGTGCAATGACTTCATCTTTAATTACTTCTTTGATGATTCTGTTTCTAGCTGAGCCCATATTCTGAGGTACTGGGGAATTCGGTCCTGGGGTTGGAATGTATGAATTTGGGGAACGCAGTTCAAGTGGTAACGTGGGTGGTTTTATGTCTTTAAAATTTCAAGTCAGAGTGGTTTCAGTCAAGCCATCTACAGATTGAAAATGAGTAAGCATATACTGTATTTCACATTTTTTTCTAGGAAAGAAAAAATAAACACACAGGTTTCACATAACCTATGTTCCTTACTATAGCAAACAAATATATTCATGCGTATGAAGCTAGTACAGACTTCATAATGGAATAAAATTCAGTAAACCCTGTAGATGAGCAGGAACACTCTAGGATCTTCTCATCTGTTTTTTTTTTTTTCTGGGTATCAAAAAGCATAAATAGTTCCAATCTGTAGTTGCTTGCATGAAGACTTTGATTTACTTCATTCATGCTCAGTAGGAGGGACAAATGTTGGTGTTATGCAATATATGTACAATATTATAACATGAAAACATGCTCTGCACTTTTTGGGTGATTTCAAGGGAATTGACAAGGATAATTCTGACTCTTGTTGAAACCTTATACACTGACTTTTGAATGTAACCTCACTACCCTAGCTGGTAATCCATCCTAATTAAGTGACAGTTTGATCATGATGGGTGTTTTTTTGATTGGGGGGGAGCAAAAAATAGTCTTAAGGTCGAGTGTTTTCAAGTCTGCCATTAGCAGTGGAACTTATTTTGCAAATAGGACAGGCAGCTCACTTGCCTGCATAATCCTGTTTGTATCCCACAGTAGCCCTGTGAGAGTAGATACTGTAATGATTAAGCTGAGGCTCAAGCTGTCCAGGAGTTTCCCTGGTGGCTCAATGGTAAAGAATCTGCCTGCAGTGTGGGAGACTCAGGTTCGATCTCTGGGTCAGGAAGAGTCCTTGGAAAAGGAAATGACAACCCACTCCAGTATTCTCCATGGAGACTCCATGGACAGAGGAGCTTGGCAGGCTACTGTCTGTGGGGTCAAAGAAAGTCGGATACGACTGAGTGCCTAAGCATGCCTGCAAGCTGTCCAAGATCAAGGGCCTTGGCAACAATGGTGGGATTCCAGCCAGGGGTGCAAAATGCACCAGGCTCATTGAACCCATGTCCCTCTGTGACTGTGTTAATGGGACGTTCTTAGGCCTCTGTTTCAGGCCCCCCTCGCCTTGCGCCAGCCTGTGTGTGCCAGGGGGGCGGAAGCTGTATCCGTCTTGCTCACTCCTCAGAGTGCGTAGCTCGTAGCTGCCGTGGTGCCGTGGTTTTCAGAGCAGGGGAAGACCGGCTTCCGGTGGCTTCAGTCAGGCATGCAGCTGTGAGGTGGAATCCTGGAGCACGCCGGGCTGGGGCTCAGGGCGGCTGCCTCACATACGCGGGCTTCTGATTTTCTCTCTGGGTCACACTAAATAGTCCATTGTTCATCAAGGAGAGGGGAAATTGATTTCGAATTACTCCTGTATTGGTTAAAACCCAAACTGCCATGAATGCTTTATGGGATCAGGGAGAAGATAGGCCCTGGGTTTTAGCGGCACTAAAACCTGCTTAATTAACCGAACACTGTGTATTACCATCCGACAGCAAGTGTGACCACTCTTCTGCAGAAGGGCTTGAATTAGAAGACCGAGCTTCCGAGGGCCAGGAGCGGCTGAGACCTGTGCGGGCGGAGGATTTAGGCCTTGCGTGCTTCCCTTCTGCTCTGCGCCTCCTTGGCCTGGCGTCTGGAAGCTGCTTCTGCAACCTGGGCAGAACTGGTGGAGAAGGTCTCAGGACCTTTGTGAGCTCGCTATTAAACACAGTCTTACAAAGCACAGCGTCATGTAAAATTTACAACCAGATCATATTAACGAAGTAAAAAATACTGCTCAATTCATTATTTCAGTTTGAACTTTTATTTATTTATATTTTTAAATTTTTGGCCGCGTTGGGTTGCCGTGAGCGTTTTCCCTCTCGTTGTGGAGGGCAGGGGCTACTCTCTGGTTGCGACGTGTGGGCTTCTCGTTGCTGTGTCTTCTCGTTGGGGAGCTCAGGCTCTAGGACATTAGGGCTTCAGTTGTTGAGCTCAGGAGTCGTGTGCATGGCCTTAGTTTTCCTGCGGCACGCGGGATCTGCCCGGATCAGGAATCGAACCTGTGCCTCTCGCCTTGGCAGGCGAATTACTTACCACCGAACTGCGAGAGAAGCCCCCTAAGCGTTTGAATGCGTTTCACTGTTGTCTGTGCTCTTGAGCTGCTGCCTGGTGTATCTGTAGGTAGAGATGCTGTCTGATGATGGGCTGCTGTTTATCTCTTTCCTGTTTGCATTTAATGCTGCCACCTGAGCAGGGTGAAATGAGCTGTGGTGGGAATATTTACACGATGGTCATCAGCACATGCTACAGGGGGACACTTTATTGAAATTTCAGCTGGAAAGGAAAGAAAGCGCCACGAAGTAGCTCAAGTGGATAGAAGAACGTATGGATGCCATACTGTAAGGGTATACCAGGTTCAGGCAAGGCTGGGTTCAGGTCCTCCACCCGTGTATCAGGTCTCTCTTTTCCTTTTTAAACTACCCTTTTGGGGGCAGTTCTTGTGATGTTGATAAATGGCCACCTTCAATCCCCCAACATCCACAGACTTTGCTGACATAGTGCTCCATATTGCTTTTTTTTTTTTTCAACAACAACAAAATTTTGTCCTTGCTGCTTGTCATGTGAGATCCTGGTTCCCCAACCACTGCCCCCTGCACTGGAAGCATGGAGTCTTAACTACTGGACAGCCAGGGAGATCTCCTCTCTCTCTCTCTCTGTTTTTTAAATTAATTTTTTTTATTGAAGGATAATTGCTTTATAGAATTTTGTTTTCTGTCAGACTCAACATGAATCGTCCATAGGTATACATATATCCTCTCCCTTTTGAACTTCCCTCCCATCTCCCTCCCCATCCCACCCCTCTAGGTTGATACAGAGCCCCTGTTTGAGTTTCCTGAGCCATATAGCGAATTCCCTTGGGCTGTCTATTTTACATATGGTAAGTAGTTATTTATGGATGTGAGAGTTGGACTGTGAAGAAAGCTGAGTGCTGAAGAATTGATGCTTTTGAACTGTGGTATTGGAGAAGACTCTTGAGAGATCCTTGGACTGCAAGGAGATCCAACCAGTCCATTCTGAAGGAGATCAGCCCTGGGATTTCTTTGGAAGGAATGATGCTAAAGCTGAAACTCCAGTACTTTGGCCACCTCATGCAAAGAGTTGACTGATTGGAAAAGACTTTGATGCTGGGAGGGATTGGGGGCAGGAGGAGAAGGGGACGACCGAGGATGAGATGGCTGGATGGCATCATGGACTCGATGGACGTGAGTCTGAGTGAACTCCGGGAGATGGTGATGGACAGGGAGGCCTGGCGTGCTGCGATTCATGGGGTCGCAAAGAGTCGGACACGACTGAGCGACTGAACTGAATGTAAGTTTCCATGGTACTCTTTCCATGCGTCTCACCCTCTCCTCCCCTCTCCCCGTGTCCATCAGTCTATTCTCTATGTCTGTTTCTTCACTGCTGCCCTGTAAGGAAACTCTTCAGCACCATTTCTCTAGATTCTGTATATGTTAGAATATGATATTTATCTTTCTTTTTCTGACTTCTCTCTGTATAGTAGGTTCTAGGTTCATCCACCTCATTAGAACTGACTGAAAGGCGTTCCTTTTTATGGCTGAGTAATAATCCATTGTGTATATATACTGCAGCTTCTTTATCCATTCATCTGTAGATGGCCATCTGCGTTGCTTCCATGTTCTAGCTATTGTAAATAGTGCTGCAGTGAACCATGGATACATGTGTCTTTCTGAATCTTCTCCATATTTTTACAAAGAAATCTTCCTGAGTCTAGATATCATGTCTTACTCTTAATTATCAAGACTTGGGTCACATTTGGCTGGACTAATAACTGGACAGGCTCAGAGAATGTTCTCACCACTGTGACTGAGGTAAAAGGTAACTCCCCTACCTTAGCCTGTTGGAATGGGTTTCTCTTAGAAAAGATGGGTCTTTACCAAGGAAAGAGAGAAGGAGCATTGAACAAGTGAAAGCTCTTCTTTGGACCCTGGAGTGACAGACACATCCTGAGTGAATGACCCTGACAAAATTTCAGGGATCTGGACATGGAATTCCTCATCCCTCCTTCCTTAGCACCATTGCCAGTGAAACAGAAATGGTTTGGACAGCTGCCTGTGAAATACAAGCTTTGAGTAACGGGCAGTCCCTGGTAGGTTTTTATTTTTGTGTAAATCCTCCATCTACTTGACATGGGCCTCCTTTAAAGACTTATAAACACTGTCCTGAGAAAATGCCACATGAATTCAGAAATCGGATCAAGCTATGTTCTTTGGGATTCATTAAAGCTGAAATGCCTGGGGCCAGCTCCTAGCCAGATGGATCAAACGTTGCACCAAATCTGAGGCTGTACAGAGTGAGGCACATTGACATGCTCATTTTATAGGACTTTTCTTTGCCATGAAAGGGCAGCTCCACAAACTCTTTAAATCTTACATGACTTTGTTTTCAGGGGGTCTGAGAATGTAGCTGGACATTTTTGATTAGGAACCCCTCTCTCATGCTTCTCCTTAGAATTAAATTCCCTGTGAGTCAGCCTGTCAGTTGAGTCACTCAGTTGTGTCCAACTCTTTGCAACCCCATGGACTGCAGCACACCAGGCTTCCCTGTCCATCACCAACTGCCGGAGCTTGCTCAAATTCACGTCCATCGAGTCGGTGATGCCATCCAACCATCTCATCCTCTGTCGTCCCCTTCTTCTCCTACCTTCAGTCTTTGCCAGGATCAGGGTCTTTTCCAGTGAGTCAGTTCTTTGCATCAGGTGGCCAAAGTACTGGAGTGTCAGTTTCAGCATCAGTCCTTCCATTGAATATTCAGGACTGATTTCCTTTAGGATGGACTGGTTGGATCTCCTTGCAGTCCAAGGGACCCTCAGGAGTCTTCTGCAACACCACAGTTCAAAAGCATCAATTCTTCGGTGCTCAGCTTTCTTTATGGTCCAGCTCTCAGTCAGTCAGTCATTCAGTCGTGTCTGACTCTTTGCAACCCATGAACCGCAGGATGTCCAGCTCTCGTATCCATATATATCAGCCTAGAGGCGGACATTATTCCCCTTGATGAAGTCACATTTGAGGAGGGCCAACCTGGAAAGGAAGGGAAGAAGCTGGATTCTTGCGGATGTCTTTGAGCTGCTGAATCTACCTGAGGCCTACCCTTCCAGTGGACTTTATTTTATGTGACATAATAAATTCTTCATTGTTAAATCAGTGCTGGTCAGGCTGAGAAGTTGACCAGGGAGAGGGCCTTAGTCCATTTCTAGACCCAGTGAACTGATGGTGATAAAGTAGGGCTCTAAGCACCCCCACCATCTTCCATGAGGCTGGGCTGCACTGTCAGTGATGTAGGGTTAGGTGCTAAAAGAATGGCTTACACCTTTACTGTGATCCCTTGTTATTTGTTGCCTGGCTCTGTCTAGTGTTATCGAAATGGTACTGCATCCTTTTGTTGAGAAGGATGAACTCTATGGGGAAGGGGGGCTTTGTCAATTACATCCACTAAGGGGGAAGGAGGTTCAGAGTGAGAAGTGGGGAGCAACACTGTATGTTTGCCATGTGGTCAGATTCAGCCTGAACATGTTACTGAGGCCTTTGGCCTCTGTAGAGGGTTTGATATAGATTAATATAATGAAACTATGACCTTTTCCATTTATGACAGTTATTCTTGAGGTTTGTAAGCCTTCATTATGGAAAGAGCCTCACCCTTTATGAACCCATGGACTACAGTCCTCCAGGCTTCTCTGTACATGGAGTTCTTCAGGCAAGAATACTGGACTGGGTTGCCATTTCCTTCTCCAGGGGATCTTCCTGACCCAAGGATCAAACCCGGGTCTCCTGAATTGCAGGCAGATTCATTCTTGTCTGAGCCACTGCTGCCTCTATACCCAGGGAATGACTGAGTTGTGTTTAATGTAATCCAGAAAGTATCAGGCTCTTGGAACAGTGCAAAACAGAAAGAGGTCCCTATCTGACCTTTACTGTGAAGGAAAATTGGCTGGAAGCGTCCCCATCATCTCTAAACAGTTCAGATGTTTCTTGTTCCTTTTTCAAATAAGAAATAACATTGCATTTTATTTATTTATTTTAAAAAATACTTATTCACTTATTTGGCTGCACCAGGTCTTTGTTGCAGCATGCAAAACCTGGGCTCCCTGCATTGGGAATCTGGAGTCTTAGCCGCTGGATTACCGGGAAAGTCCCTAACACTGCATTTTAGAGAAAATGTTTTATTTTTACCAGTTCATGGAGGTTATTCTCACAGTCTATTTCTAATTAGTTAAAAACTAAAAATAGTCCTTCTCCTCATTATAATATAGGTAAGCCTGGTTATGTGCAGTGGATTTTCACATTTAAATGTTTTGTTCTGGCCTGATGTGGAAATGCAGCGAGGTGTCAACTCCCATCTGTACTACCTGGGTTTGAATCCCGGTTCTGCCACCTGCTGGCTGTGGGGGCTTCGCAAATTGCTTAATTTCTTTTTGCCTCAGTTTCCTGATCCGTAAAAATAAAAGCAATTATAGTGCTGACCTTGTAGGGATGTGCAGATTAACAGTTTAATACATGAGCCCATTTAAAGTGCTTGGACCAGTGCCTGGGACACTGTCAGTGCTCCGTGTATTTGCTACTAGCCATCATCACAATAATGATAATAAAATCTGCAAGATTGCTGCTACTGGCTGTATCATCAGGTTTCGTTAAGAGATTTTGAAAGACCTGAATCACTTGGTAGATGTAGTATCGCTCTTTCTTAGATTACGAGTGATTTATCGCTGGATATAAGAAATTGCCCTGGGAAACAAGCAGGGGAGAAAGAGTCCCCATAGGGCAGGGATGCTGGTCCACAGCCAGCAGTCTTCATAGCAGATGGATAAAGAGATTATGTAGTGTGTTTGCCTAGATGGATTTGGCTGTACTCCGGGTGATGGTAAGTACAGGAACTGATTGTTACTTAAGAGCTCAACACTAAAGCATGCAGCATTTAATAAAACAAACATTTGTCTGTTAAATGGCTGTTCCTTTCAAAGGTAGGTCATTCTCTCATTTTATTCACTTAAATGTTACTTATTCTCTTACCTTCTCATTCTTCTTCTCTGGATGGCAAAAGCAGTATGAGTTTTTGAACAGAAATCCTAGTTACCTTGTAATAGTTAAAACGCATGGGATTGAGAGCTGACAAAACCTGGGTTCCAGGTCTGAAGACACATATTCTGCCATGATCTTGTGAGGACATTAGACAACCTCTCCTGGGCTCAGTCTCCTCATCTGTAAAATGAGGATAACCTGTCCTCAGAACCTTGATATGCTCATCAAATGGAATCTTGTATGTAAAGAGACGAGCACAATGCCTTCCTTGTCAATTTTTTTTTTGGAGCAAATTTTATTTAATTTTTTTCCCCCAAATACACTGAAGAATCATTCAATGCTGCAGGCATTTGATGGCAGTTCTGGGCTACAAGTCTGCCCATTCCTTTTCAACTGGTCCTGTGATGGCAGAACCTGTCATCTCACCTTTATTGTTTACTGTGACCTCTGCGTTATCTTCAGAATAAAGGACCACACCATCTTTCTCTAGTCTGACCTCTGTTGTCACATTACCACTGCTGGATGTACCTTCTTTCTGAGCTCTGGTTTGCCTTTCTTGAACGTGACCATCACCATGTCACCCACACCAGCAGCAGGAAGTCTGTTCAGCGTCCCTTGAGCTGCTTCACAGAGATGATACACAGATTTTGGCTCCTATGTTGTCAGCACAATTGATCATGGCCCCAGCCGGAAGACAGAAAAGTGTTAGTTGCTCAGTTGTGTCCGACTCTTTGTGACACCATGGACGATAGCCCTCCAGGCTCCTCTGTCCATGAGATTTCCAGGCAAGAATTCATTCCCTTCTCCAGGAGATCTTCCTGACCCAGAGATCAAACCCAGGTCTCCTAATTGCAGGAAATTCTTTACCTGCAATGACAAACACTGGTACATTGTCTCCTTTCTCACTGTCTTCAAGCTAAGAATTGTTATATTTTTTTAATGGTTAGGAAAAAGTCAAAAGAATAATATCTTGTAACACAGGACAGGTTTACATAATTAAAATTTCAGTGTCTGTAAATAACATCTCATTGGAACCCTGTCATGCCTGATCACTGATGTATCTTCCTTGGTTACTTTCAAGCTACAAAGGAATGAGTAGGTACAGTTGCGATGCACAGCCTAGAAAGTAAAAAATCTCTACGTGGCTCGAGTTTGCAGATGCCTGCCGTCTGAGCCACCAGGAAAGCCCCAAGGAAATTGGGAATTTTGTACCAGAGGACTCACCACGTCCTTGCTTTGACATCTTGAATGCCAGAAAGGGACAGAAAGTTTCCTTATCATTTAAAAATTTTATCTTTTTTGCTGCTTTATTTCAAACCACTGTCTTGCTACCAAATCAGCAAATTTAAAAGCTTTTCTGGTAGTTTTATGTACATTATGCCATTTTTTGCTGAGTTTTCTGAGAAGGGAGCCTAGTTAGAGGGCAGAGAGCCGTTTTTCTTTCATATTTTTCTAGTTTGAGGCTGTTTTCCTCAAATCTGTGGGTGAATGATGGCAGGCATCCATAAACTCTGTCAAGAGTCAGGTAGAGATTTTTGATTTTGAAGGTAGTGCAACACAAGTGTTGCACAGGCTACTACTTCACAAGCTACTACTACACAAGCTACTCATTCCTTTGTAGCTTGAAAGTAACCAGGGAAGATACGTCAGTGATCAGGCATGACAGGGTTCCGATGAGATGTTGTTTACAGTCACTGAAGTTTGAATTCTGTAAACATTTCCTGTGTTACAAGTTATTATTCTTTTGACTTTTTCCTAACCATTAAAAAAATGTAGAAACCATTCTTAGCTTGAAGACTACGAGAAAGGAGACAGTGGATCAGTGTTCATCAACTCTAGCATTAAAGTTTTGATAAATCATTTTATAATGTACGCAGTGATGAGGGCTCTAGAGCTTGTCTGGCCAGCGTCTTGGAATCAGAAGCATCTTTCAGTAACATTCATGGCGATTCTGCAGTTTGATCACTGTTTTCTCTGACGGCCTTCGTCCAGAGTGAGGTGCCCGCCTGCTTCTGGTTCAGGGTACATGTGGCCTATTTCCGGCTAGGAAAGTTAGTGCTATGAGCCTGGGTAGCTGCTGGGGATGAATTTCCTGATTACCTCCCTGAAAAGTTGTTAACTTCTCCGCTGCTTTTGAAAGGAACTTCAGCTTTATGCATTCTCCAGCCTGTTTTGTTCCTTTTTTTTTTTTTTTTTTTTTTGCCCCCTGCTGTCTTCTCCACATTAAGGGTGCATTAGTGTATTCTCAGTGCAACACTTTAGAATTCTTGGAATGGGCAGTGCAGTTATATCCTATAATAGCAGGATAATCAATGGAAAGAGATAGATTGCCAGGCTGTAAATCGTGTGAGAGAATTTGATGATATCAGCTTTGGGGGGAATGGGATCTTATTACTTGTTCTGAATTCTCTGGTTCCTGGAATTAATTTTTTTCTTTTTCTTTTGTATTTGTAATCATTTGATGGAACAGCCTTTGCTGTGAACCAGAGAATGACAGAGAACAGGTCAGCTGTCCTGCACACGCTCTCCTTTCCTCTCTATCTGCGCTTACCCTGTTACAGTTTCAGATCTGGAATGTGGAATGCTGTTACTCTAGCCATGGGCGGCACTGCAGAGTGGAATAGACTTAGGCTGTCGTAGTTGAAAGAACATTTATTCCTCCATATTCAAAAGTGAAGAAAATCACACCCTTCACACTAGAACACTCAAAAATCTAGCAGCATTCTAGCAAATGCAGTTAACCAGCAATAGAAAGCAAAGGACTTTTTTTTTTCTTTCTCCCCGTTTTTAAGAGAAGTAGACTGTGCCTTTTACTTTTTGACTTAAAGCAGAGAGATTAAAAAAATGCTAAAGATATATATTTTTTAAGGCCTAAACCAGAGGCATTTTGGAGTCTTTTCATCTAGCAAATCCAACTTCCTTCTTTAAAGCAGAGCATCAGGATTGCTTCAATATTTAGGTATTAATATTCCCTTGTGGCTCAGTCAGCTCTTTGAAAATGAATTTCTCGGCAGTGCTGTCACAATTAAGGAAGACATGCTGAGGTGAAAGGGAATTTGTGTGTTTCTTAGATTGGAAGGATGTGTTGAGTCAAATGAACATTCTTTCAAGGTTAAATTATCTATTTAAAACCCTCCCAATTACAGTGCCAGGTATAATCTTTGATGAGATTCAGGCAGAACAGATGACTTAATCTGTGGGAGAGAGATTCTCTTTGTAAGGAAGAAAGCTGTGAAATCATAATGAAGTGGACATTGTTTATGATCAGGGGAAATTGTTGCATAGATTGAGCATGGTGTCATCTCGGTAAACCATGCGCCATTATTGGATCACTGAAGGCCTCATAATACAAAAGGATGGGTGGGTTCTTTGTCCAGTTTTTTCTTTTTCTTTTAAGAATCAGGAGATGATCATCGTCAGAAAAGCACCAGCAGTATACTGTGACCTGTATGCACTCTGACCCAAGGAACCAGGATGGTATATACAGTTTTGTTTAGAAGGTGGACTCATAACCTGGCTTTCTAGAACAGTTATCCAAGTCATACTGGCTTTACCTCAAAAGTAAGTCTGGCCAGAGCTCTCTATCTCGCTGTGATATTGACTTGATCTTGGCCACCATCCTGCCTAGGAGACAGCCTTCTAAGTGGTTGCCCTACTTCAAAAGCATCTTCTGTGACACGTGATAAACCCAGATTCTCACCTTTGTTCCTGCTTTCCCTTACATCATCTTGTACTCATCCCCATTCACTCCCTCCCTCCCTTCTTCCAGTTTTGTGGCTAGGATGGTCTTAAAGTTCTGGCTCCATCCTGTCTCTGCATCCTGACAGTTAAGTTGCCTGGGGTTGCCTTCATGGTGTAATACTTGGTGTGACCTTGGAGCCACACTTGTAGGTTCAGATCCTGGTTGTGTTACTAACTAGCCTGGATGAGTTGCTGAAACCTTTGTCACAGCTTCCTCATCTTTAAGTTGGGTGAAGGCGATGGCACTCTATTCCAGTACTCTTGCCTGGAAAATCCAATGGACGGAGGAGCCTGGTGGGCTGCAGTCCATGGGGTCGCTAACAGTCGGACAGACTGAGCGACTTCACTTTCACTTTTCTCTTTCATGCATTGGAGAAAGAAATGGCAACCCACTCCAGTATTCTTGCCTGGAGAATCCCAGGGACGGGGGAGCCTGGTGGGCTGCTGTCTGTGGGGCTGCACAGAGTCGGACATGACTGAAGCAACTTAGCACACTAATTCTACTTGAAATACTTAATAAAAATTCTACATAAGGTGGTTGTGAGGAATAAATGAGTTAAAATATGGAAAGCACTTACACCATTGCTTTGCACTCAGTAAGACTGCACTGAGTTAGATGATGATAGCATTTTGTTGTACAGTCAGCGTCATAATTGTCTTCTCTACCCCTACGATTTTTTTGTGTTTGGTCTTTCTCATGTATATCTCAGCACAAGTGTCCTTTCTGATTGACCTTCCCTATTCACTTTCTGAAAGTGCTCATGCCTTTCATAGCCACCTTGCAGTCTACCCATTACAGTTAAAAAAAAATTGTTTTCAACCATAGAAGAAAAGATAACCTATGGGATGGGAGAAGATATTTGCAAACAGTGCAACTGTTAAGGGGTTAATTTGCAAAATATACAAACAGCTTGCTACTACTGCTAAGTCACTTCAGTCGTGTCCAACTCTGTACGACTCCATAGACGGCAGCCCACCAGGCTCCCCCATCCCTGGGATTCTCTAGGCAAGAATACTGGAGTGGGTTGCCATTTCCTTCTCCAGCTTACATAACTCAATATGAAAAAGCAAGCAGAGGCTGGCCTGTTGGTGCAGTGAGTAAGACTCTGCCTGCCAATGCAGGGGACATGGGTTCGCTCCTTGGTTCTGAATGATTCCATGTGCCACAGAGCAGCTAAGCCAGTGTGTCATGGTTTCTGAGTCCACACTCTGGAGCTCCCGAGCCACAGCTGCTGAAGCCCACGTGCTCTAGAGTCTGCTCTGCAACAAGACAGACCGCTGCAGTTAGAAGCTCGCATACCACAATGAAGAGTAGTCCTCCATTCCTTGCTCCACGTAACCAGAGAAAGCGGGAGCAACACTGAAGACCCAGCATAGTAAAAAATAAATAAACAAATAANCCAGTGTGTCATGGTTTCTGAGTCCACACTCTGGAGCTCCCGAGCCACAGCTGCTGAAGCCCACGTGCTCTAGAGTCTGCTCTGCAACAAGACAGACCGCTGCAGTTAGAAGCTCGCATACCACAATGAAGAGTAGTCCTCCATTCCTTGCTCCACGTAACCAGAGAAAGCGGGAGCAACACTGAAGACCCAGCATAGTAAAAAATAAATAAACAAATAAGTAAAAAACAGAATTCTAGTTAAAAAGTGGACAGAAGATCTCAGTAGACATTTCTCCAAAGAAGTATTAAAGGTGGTCAAGAGGCAGATGAGAAGATGCTCAACATCCACTAATTATTAGAGACATGCATAGCAGCGGTCAGAATGTCTACAAACATTTGTCTACAGAATTTACTGTCTACAAACAATAAAGGCTGGAGAGAGTGTGGACAAAAGGGAACTCTCCTACACTGTTGGTGGGAAAGTACATTGGTGCAAGCACTATGGAAAACAGTGTAAAGGGTCTTTTAAATAAAACTAGAAAGAGCTACCATGTGATCCAGCAATCCCATTCCTGGGCATGTATCTGTAAAAGACAAAAACTCTCATCCAAAAAGACGCATACACCCCAGTGTTCATAGCCACACGAACGACTGAGACTTGGAAGCAATCTAAATGTCCATCAACAGAAGAATGGATACAGAAGATATGGTACATCTAAACAGTGGAATATTGCTCAGCCATTAAAAGAACCACATACTGCCATTTGTAGCAGTGTGGACGCACCCAGGGAATATACTGAGTGGAGTGAGTCAGACAAAGACAAATACTGTATGATAGCACTTAAATGCGGAATTGTAAAACAATACAAATGAATTTACTTACAAAATGAACAGCCTCATAGACATAGAAGACAAACCTAAGGTTACCAAAGGGGAAAGGGGGCCATGGAGGACATATGGGACTAACAGATACACACTCTGGATAAAACAGATAAGCAATGAGGATTTACTGTATAGCACTGGGAACTATATTCAATATGTTATAGTAAGTTCAGTTGGAAAATCTGAAAAAGTATATTAATAAATTTGCTGTACACTTGAAACTAACACAATACTGTAAATTAATTATACTGTAATAAAAAAGAAAAAGGCTTCCCTGGTAGTTCAGTGGTGAAGAGACACGGGTTCAATCTGTGATCCAGAAAGATCCCACATGCTGTGCAGCAGCTAAGCCTGTGAGTTACAGCTATTGAGCCTGTGCTCTGCGGAGCCCAGAGGCTGCAGCAGCTGTACACTTGAAACTAACACAATACTGTAAATTAATTATACTGTAATAAAAAAGAAAAAGGCTTCCCTGGTAGTTCAGTGGTGAAGAGACACGGGTTCAATCTGTGATCCAGAAAGATCCCACATGCTGTGCAGCAGCTAAGCCTGTGAGTTACAGCTATTGAGCCTGTGCTCTGCGGAGCCCAGAGGCTGCAGCTACTGAGGCCTGAGTGCCTAGAGCCTTTGCTCTGCAATAAGGGGAGCCACCGCAGTGAGAAGCCCACCTGTCACAACTAGAGAGGAGCCCCCACCCATCACAACTAGAGAGGAGCCCCCACTCGCTACAACTAGACAGGAGCCCCCGCCCGTCACAACTAGAGAGGAGCCCCCACCCATCACAACTAGAGAGTAGCCCCCGCCCATCACAACTAGAGAGGAGCCCCCACCCGCCACAACTAGAGAGGAGCCCCCGCCCGTCACAACTAGAGAGGAGCCCCCGCCCG
>SJYX01019336.1:102698-143065 GCA_006410675.1 Oreotragus oreotragus | reverse complement strand
TTTTTTTTTTTGGTGCTAGGGCAAACTGGGACACAGTAATTCCAAATATATTTCTTCTCTGAGAGTCAATTAGATTTTGTAGGTTAAGAGTAGAGGGTTTGGGACTTCACAGGTGATCCAGTGGTTAGGACCATGCACTCCACTGCACAGAACATGGGTTCAACCCCTGGTCAGGGAACCAAGATCCTGCATGCTGTGGATGCAGACAAAAAAAAAGAAAGAAACAGGAGATTTCAAGTTAAAATAATTACAGCCAATGAATAAGTGGATGTAAGAATTAATAGATTTACCCCTTAGTGAAAACTGTGTTGCTTAGATGATTTTGGTGGGCAAGCTGGTAAATTCCTCTGATTCTGTTTTTTTATCTGTGAAGTGGGGATCATGGCTAACCCCTGTAGTTTCCTGTAGTGTTAAGTGAAGTGTGTGTGAAATAGCCAGCACAGGGCCTGGCATTAAGTAAATGCCCCATTTATTTATGGTGTAATTATTCGCAGCAGTTCCTGTTCTTTTTGGAATTCTTGGAAGTATTTCTCGAATGTGTTCGCTCACTCTGACTAATGCTGATTTCCCCGACCTCTGTCTGAGCTGTTAAGACACCAAAATGACTAGGGCTATGGTGTAGCCGGGCACAGTTATCACATCATTCACGAAGGTGTTCTTTTCCTTTCCTTCTCCCCAGGTAAATTCAGTTTCTGGAGGGTGGAAACCAAGTGTTCACTTCACCTTTTCTTGCCTCCCTCCCCAGCACCAGGCCGAGTGAATGATCTAGGAACTAGGAACTGTTAATTGTGAGGTGAAAAGGCATCTGTGGAGTCAGGAGACCTTGCTTTTGTTTTTATCAGAAGACCTGCTTTGGAATTAGAGAAGGTGAATGAGTTGCGGGGAGCTGAAAGAAGGATTTCAGAAAGGAGATTTTGCTAATTGCAATTAGCGCTGAGCAGAAGTTGGTACACTGCTGTAGTTTCCTGTTGTCAATCACTTTGGATGAGAATTTTTTTTTTGCTATTATTTTTAAGTGACAGATTGCGTACATATTTTAGGACCTGCCACCCATTTTGATATGGAAGATTATGTTGTTAGAATTTTAGACAGTGCAGGTAAAGACCTAATTTTACTAAATAACAGGGACTTGAGAATCTTGTAAATTGCTTTCCTCTTGCCATGGAAAGTGTTTTTCTCTGATTTATTATGCAAATTATGGCAAAGCCTAGAACTGAGCAAAGTAAAAACTTTTCATGTCTTTTAGACTCTGTTTTCTGGTTTTGTTTGTTCTGTGACAGTCTTACCTTCATAGGCAAGAAGTATAAACCGTGTGGACTACTGAACAAAGATAAAGGACAGTATATTTTGGTTATTTCCAGTAAGCAACCAACCTCTTAATGAATCAGATTAAGTGCCTTGGTCACTTCCTCTTTTACAAGTAGTCTTTGCTGCTGCTGCTAAGTCACTTCAGTCGTGTCCGACTCGGTGCATACACGGCAGCCCACCAGGCTCCCCCGTCCCTGGGATTCTCCAGGCAAGAACGCTGGAGTGGGTTGCCATTTCCTTCTCCAATGCATGAAAGTGAAAAGTGAAAGTAAAATTGCTCAGTCCTGTCCGACCCTCAGCAACCCCATGGACTGCAGCCCACCAGGCTCCTCCAACCATAGGAAGGCACATTTGTATCCTGCGTACAATAAAACCAAATAGTATTTTGCTACTTTTACGAAAAGTGGTAATATTGTTTCCCTGTTAAAGAATTTCAGGCATCACCCCCCTGAAGCTGAGGGAGAGGCTAATTTCCCACACTGTATCTTAATATCAGGGAAATATCACACATACATATCAAACTGATAGAAAGAGGTTTTCCTGATTGCTAGTAATGGGATGGATTCTGAAGGACTTAGTCAAAATTTGGCTTTGGAAGGGCACTACAGGTTTATTCTAAGGATGAAGAAAAAATGCAATCACTGACTTGGGAACGCCTGGAACCAGGACAGGGAGCTGATGACCAATGGGTCTTGGAAAGATCGGCCCCTCCTGTGTCTTGTTTTTAGGGAAGACGCTCTGCTCAAGATTAAGATCCATTTCTAGGAGAGGTTCTCATTCGCTTGGCTGGGCAGGACATGATGCCTGCATGGATATTGCAGAGGAAAATTGGAGGATCATGGCAAACAGAAGGGGAGAAAGTAGAAACAGTGATGGGTTTTATTTTGGGGGGCTCCAAAATCACTGTGGATGGTGCCTGCAGCCATGAAATTATTAGGAAAATTAATAGAAGATAGTTGCTCTTTGGAAGGAAAGCTATGACAGACCTAGACAAGCATATTAAAAAGCAGAGACATCACTTTGCTGGCAAAGGTCCATATAGTCTAGGCTATAGTTTATCCAGTGAACATGTATCGGTGTGAGAGTTGGATCATAAACAAGGCTGAGTGTTGAAGAATTGATGCTTTTGAACTGTGGTGCTGGAGAAGACTCTTGAAGAGTCCCTTGGACTGTAAGGGGATCCAACCAGTCCATCCTAAAGGAAATCAGTCCTGAATATTCATTGGACGGACTGATGCTGAAGCTGAAACTCCAGTATTTTGGTCATCTGATGTAAAGAGCTGACCCATTGGGAAAGACCCTGATGTTGGGAAAGCATGAGGGCAGGAGGAGAAGGGGGCAACAGAGGATGAGAAAGTTAGATAGCATCACTGACTGAATGGACGTGACTCTGAGCAAACTGCAGGAGATAGTGAAGGACAGGGGAGCCTGGTGTACTGAACTCCAAGGGGTTGCAAAGAGTCAGACACGTTGAGCGACTGAACGACAACCTGGACAAGTGAGTGGAAAGGACCATGAGGTTAACTGCAGCCTGAGATGTCTTTTTCTTAAAGTTATCCTCACCGTGGCTCCAGTCATAGAGTGGATTGTCCAATGTTGGAACAGGAAGGGCTCCAAGCCCCTCAGGGGAACGAGTGGGTGACTTGTTTGGGGGCGCTACTGCTGTGAGTGATGCTCAGCTTAGTTTTTATTACCTTTGCATCTGCTACTGCTACTGCTAAGTCGCTTCAGTCGTGTCCAACTCTGTGCGACCCCACAGACGGCAGCCCACCAGGCTCCCCCGTCCCTGGGATTCTCCAGGCAAGAACACTGGAGTGTGTTGCCATTTCCTTCTCCAATGCATGAAAGTGAAAAGTGAAAGTGAAGTCACTCAGTCGTGTCCGACTCTTAGCGATCCCATGGACTGCAGCCCACCAGGCTCCTCCGTCCATGGAATTTTCCAGGCAAGAGTACTGGAGTGGGGTGCCATTGCCTCCTCCTTTGCATCTAGCGTCAGGCTAAAGAATGTAGTTCCTGAGTGCTGTTATCTAACATTGGGGAAGAAAACCTCTTTGAGTTAGCAGAGATTGACAAGGAAAGTGGATGGGATGCCTATAAATGCAAGCCTTCTATGATTGGAAAGGTGCAGTTAAAGAAGATGTGAAGAAAACTTCCAGTTACTGTTTGTAGAAGCCAAGAAGCCAAGTAAAGGACTACCTGCGAAAGGCTTCACCTGTTTGAAGATTATAAATATTACTTGACTAAACAAACATCCAAAGGATTAGTAGCCGGCAGGGTAGGTGTATTCCTAGATTTTACTGCCAAGCACTGAATGAAGCCTCTAGTGTCGGATAGGCCAAAAAGTTAACTTGTGTTTTTCCATAATGCGCGAGCAAACTTTTTTGCCAACCCGGTATTTATGCAGAAAATGCTATGTTTGAGGGTACATCTGAGGGACTCTTGGCCCTGCGGCTTTCTTGGATGCTCAGGAGTTCTCACTTTATCCAGAAACTCAAAAGGAGAGGCCGCGGAGCCTCTTCCGGGATCCTGAACTGACTCTTAACTCTCTTTCAGTTAGGACTACCCTTACATAAGGTTTTGGGTTTTTGGAGAGTTGCAGTATAGCATGGTGATTCCAGGTATGGTACCACTTAATGGTTGTGAACTTGGGAAAATTTCTAACCTCCTAGGGCCTCTGATAGATTTGCTTCATGAAGATTCATTCTCTCCTTCCTTCTGATGGAATCTTTGTACCATTGGGGATTGCAGTAAACCTAATAAAACCATTCATTTCTTGCCTTCCCCTGCCAATAAAGATGGTTGATGGGTTACAAGTGGAAATTATTGTTTGGGGTTTCCAGGAAAGTTGTTCTGAAGGGATTCATTCATTTGGGAAGTGTGTGCTTTTTGATATTCATAGTTTGCATTCCTAATGTGAAATACAGATGTGATAGCTTGGAGCTCCAGCATCCATTTTAAGACCATGAGGGAAAGGCCAAGGGAATTACAGAGACTGAGATATCTTTCCCAGCAGGCCCCTACCTCCAGACTTGTTATATGAAATAACCCTGGCTTTTAAGTTTCTAGTGGGTCTCTGATAGTAGCATCAGAATATAGTTCCTGCCTACTACACTGTGAGAATATAAATTGGTGCAGATGCTATGGAAAACTGTATGGAGATTCCTCCAAAACTAAAAAATAAGAGTAGCTGTATGAGCCTGCAGTCCTTTCTGGGCATATATCCAGCGAAAGCTGTATTTTGAAAAGATATATGCACCCTTTTCTAGTGGGTCTCTGATAGTAACATCAGAATATAGTTCCTGCCTACTACACTGTGAGAATATAAATTGGTGCAGATGCTATGGAAAACTGTATGGAGATTCCTCCAAAACTAAAAAATAAGAGTAGCTGTATGAGCCTGCAGTCCTTTCTGGGCATATATCCAGCGAAAGCTGTATTTTGAAAAGATATATGCACCCCAGTGTTCATTGCAGCACTATTTACATAGCTGAGACATGTAAACAACCTAAATGTCCATTGACATAACAATGTGGTACATGTATACAAAGGAATACTATTCAGCCATAGAAGAATGAAATAATGCCATTGCAGCAATATCTATGGACCTAGAGATTACCATACTAAGTCAGAGAGAGAAAGACAAATAGCGTATGATATCATTTATATGTAGCATCTAAAATGACACAAATGAGCTTATCTATGAAATAGAAATGGAGTCACAGTTCTTCTCCTTGACTAGGAGATGGCGTCTTCTCTCTGTATGCAAGTCTACGTACAAATACCCTTTTTTTTATATAGACACCAGTCATAATGGATTAGGGTACTCTAAAGAGCTCATTGTAATTTGATCACCTCTGTAAAGATACTGTCTCCAAATAAAGTGATTTTGTTAGGTACTGAGGATATATCCAGTATATCCTTTGCAGGGTGGACATAATTCAGCTTATAACAGTACATGTGTAACAAGTTATCAGCGAGGTTTCAGTTTCTCACCCTTTTTCTGATAGCAAAAACTCTTCAGCAAAAAAAACCAGAAGTTATTTATGAGAAATTACCCCCCAAGTGTCCTTTTTTTGCTAATGACTTTTAACTTATTTCTAGATCCTGCAATCAGCAAGGGCTTCCAAATTCATTGTTGGTTTTGGGCAGTCGTTTGTTCTTTGGAGAAGGAAATGGCAACCCACTCCAGTACTCTTGCCCGGAGAATCCCATGGATGGAGGAGCTTGGTGGGCTACAGTCCACAGGTTGCAAAGAGTCGGACACGACTGAGCGACTTCACTTTCACTTGTGTGTTCTTACAACTCTCTTGGATTGGGGTGTTCTCTTGGGTAGGTTGCAAGCTCATTACTGAGAAATACAGTAGTCTACTGTGGATCAGTCCAGAGATTTTGGAATTCCTTAGAATATTTAATTTTTAAGTGTATTCTTTATTTGTGTGGCTACACTGTGTCTTTGGTGCTGTGTGCAGGCTTTCTCTAGTTGAAGCCAGCAGGGGCTACTCTGCAGTTGCTGTGTGTGGGCTTCTCATTGTGGTGGCTTCTCTCTCTTGCTGCTGAGCTTGGGCTTCAGGGTGCTTGGGCTTCACTAGCTGTGGTGCATGGGCTTAGTTGCCCCGTAGCATGTGGGATCTTCCCCGACTGGGAATTGAACCCATGTCCCCTTGCACTGGATTCTCAACCACTGGACCACCAGGCAAGTCCTAGAATAGAGTATTGATGTGGCTACAGTCATACACGTGGGCTGTTGGTGCTCTCGGTGAATTCACGTGACTGAGATGTCCCAGAGTGTCACCTACCGTGTTTCAAAGTCTCGATGCCCCAGGCTACAGCATCTATAACAATACCCGTGTACAACTCAGATTACAGTGAGTGCAGCAACAGAGGACCTGTTTAAATCCTATTCTGAGCATAATTATTTTAAAATGCTGACGTTGCCACCATTGGAGAATTTCCTCAACTCTCTTTAAATCTGGAAGTAAGTTAAGCTAGTGTTCTTACAGCTGCTTTCTTTTCCTTTGCATATTTTAAGCATTTACCTCTGGTGTGAAGCAGAGTACTTTATGCGTTACATAAATAATTTTCCTGTCCCAACAGGGTTTTTCTTTGAAGCTCACTTTTAGGTGACTTTACGTGTTTGGAGAGGATTGTCTTCAAATAAAATGCATAACTGAGCACAGTTGAATAGGAATCTAGAGTAGGATTCAAATGTAAGGTAAAATTGATGTTTTTATTATAAAACAATTTTATTATTTTATTTTATTATAAAACAATCCATTATTGTTTTATAGATGTTACTTTTATGGTGACCTAGTTCTTCATAAGGGTTTCCCAGGTGGCTCAATGGTAAAGAATCCACCTGACAATGCAGGAGACACAGGTCTGATCCCTGGATCTGGAAGATTCCCCTGGAGAAGGAAATGGCAACCCACTCTAGTATTCTTGCCTGGGAAATCCCATCAACAAAGGAGCCTGGTAGACTATAGTCCATGCGGCTGCAAAGAGTTGGAGACATCTTAGCAACTAAACAGCAAGAGCAAAGTTCTCAATAAAGCCTTTTTAAAAACGAAAAGTGCATTTTCCAGTACTCTAATTGTCCATCCTGACAGCAGCCAAAAAGAAGGGCTGCTCTTAGCCCCTTCCTTACCATTTACAGTAGACGTTGCTTATTTCTTGAAAATCTATTTTTGCTTGCTGATTTGCCATTAAAAAGGGATTTTGTAACCTGAATTCCATTTTTTTAATTTAACGTAAAATGTTACATTTTCTGTATTGGCAGATTGTGGAATAGGTAGGTGATTTGAATGTGGTCTTTTTTTCATTGAATGTTACTCTTCGAAATCTGTGTGTGCAAGGAGCTGGGAAGGGTTTACATGGGAGCAGGAAGAAGATGATACTGGGGTTAGTTCTCAGCATGCCCCCAGTTACTAAGCTTCTCAGACTAGGGAGCTCAGCCCGGGGAAGAAGACCGCCCCTCTTCAACTGATGTGCTGTGTTTTGCTGCTGGGTGCCGATGTTCCAGCAATGTCAGGAGTAAAGACTTGGTGGAGGGGAGGAAGTCAGATTGACGAGACATTAAATTGTCACTTTAATTTATATGATCTATCTCACCACTTACAATGTATTTTTGGAAAAAAAAAAAAAGAGTAAATGGAATCAGATCAAGCTTCTCCATCAGATGCTGAGGATAGAGCATGATGTAAAAGGGCAGACCTGGCATGCCATCAGCAAAACTCAGAATGACGGAAATTTTATACTTTAAACCACCCACCTTGGTTCAGCAAATACTGGGTTGGCCAAGACGTTCATTGTGGTTCTCCTGTAAGGTGTTACAAAAAAGCTGAACAACCCTTTTATGTAATTCAATATATTGAACAGTTTAGAGAGGCAGAGAACCTTTGGATTAAAAGAGCTTAAAGGGACGTAGCAACCGAATGCAGTCTGTGAACTTTGGAAGTTAGATCCTGACACGATCAAATCAATGTTAAACTTTTTCTTTTTTGGTTTTTTAAGATGGGGAAATTTGAATTAGATATTATCTGACTTATGGAATTATTATTACTTTTTTAGGGATAGACAAGATGGTAGTGTTGGAATCATATTTTTAAAAGGTTCTTATCATTTAGTGATAGGTACTGAATTGGTTATGGGGGAAATTATGATATCTGGTACTTTGGCCACCTCATGCGAAGAGTTGACTTATTGGAAAAGACTCTGTTGCTGGGAGGGATTGGGGGCAGGAGGAGAAGGGGGCGATAGATGAGATGGCTTGAATGGCATCACCGACTCGATGGACGTGAGTCTGAGTGAACTCTGGGAGTTGATGATGGACAGGGAGGCCTGGTGAGCAGCGATTAATGGGGTCGCAAAGGGTCGGACACGACTGAGCGACCGAACTGAACTGAACTGATGATGTCTGGAATTTGCTTCAAGTTTATCCAGTTGGAGCAGGGAGTGGATTGAGGTAAAAAGAAATAGGATTTTCAATATATGATAGTTGTTGAAGGTAGGAGATAGGTATGTGGGGACTCTAATGTTTTTGAATGTTTGAGATTTTCATAGCAAAAAATTGAATCGTATGAATGACCTACCTGTCTTCTATTCTTCATGATGGCTGTTGACTTGATAAGATCTACTTCTTTTTAAGTTTTCTTGGGATAATTAATATTTTAATATATAACCTTTTACCTCAGAGTAATCCAGATATAAATAGGGTCACTAACTGCAGCAGCCCAGCCTCCAAAAATTGACAGGTTTTGCTTAATGACCCATTTTCCTTCATTTGAACTCAGCCCTGTGGAATAACAGGAATGTTTTATTCATCAGACTTCACTTTTTATAAATTTTCAGATGGCTTGGTAGGAATTAGCAGGTGTTTAATTATCAATGGGAGAATTCTTTATTTGCTGAATGCAGTAGAAGTTCATTAAAAGAAGTTTGAAATATGGAAGAATCAAATGGGAGAACTTGGTGGGGGGGGTAGGGGCTGAATAAATGTTCTCTTGCGTCCTGGGTTTATTAAGGTCAAATGAGGTGCGGCTTAATGTTTTGCAGCTTCATTGTAAACTGAGCCAAAAGGAAAGTTTTTCTGCCCTTTGGTCCAGCATTCCTGGGTGAAGAGAACAACAGCTACAATGAAACACTGCCAAGGTTTTTTTTTTTCCTTGTGTCATACCATAGACCTTACGTTGAGATGGTTGAGATAAGCCGGGATTTATGTACAGATTTATTCCCTCTCCCAGTGTTGAGGCATTATTTCCATTTTTCCATTTTCTTTCATGCTAAGTGGTTTTTTTTTGTTATTGCTCTTTTGTGTGTGTGTGAAGTACCCGCGGTGTAATCAGCTCTGGGCTAGGCACTGAAGAACGAAACAAACTGAAATTAGACTTTTCTGCTCTCTTGTCTAAGTTGGTTGTAAACTGTCTTTTGCGCCTTCTCATCTCTCCCCATTGCCATCCCCCCCATTCTCTTGTCTTGTTTACTTTTCTCTTTTTCTGGCAACATTGCCCTTTCAGTTTGTAATGACTAAGTTTGTAATCCCTTATCTCAGTTTGTAATCCCTAAGGTGATGCTCAATTATTTGGATCCGGGATAAAGGCGTGATTAAGTTGAAGCAGTTTAGAGCTGGGCGAGAGTTGGATGGGGAGCTAACATGTATGCGCTCTGACCCTGTAGCAGGTACTGTCCAAAGAAATACCTCCTTTGTGCCATCCCCAAATCCTGCAAGGTGAAGAATCACTCTCGTTTTACAAGGAAGGAGAGGAAGCTCAGGCAGCCTGAGTGACTTGATCAGTCCTCATGACTCCTGAGTATCTCTGTTGGTCAGTGTGGCCTTGTCCGTGCAAAACAGTGCTTTTAACCAGCTCACCATGTACGTTTCCCAGCACGAAGGTGGTGAGGGCAGTTTTTCAGTGAAACCTCAGCCATCCATTTTCTCTATGATGTTGCTTCGTATTGATTCTGTATGGGAAGTTGAATGGCAGGGATAGGGATCAGGCTTCTGTGCTTTCACTTGGGACATCTGCACGAATTTCAGGTTGGCCTAAATTTGATGTTTAACTGAAATACCTACTGGACAGAACAGGGGCACAAGAAGGACAGACAGACACTGGTGACTTGGTTACTGTAAAATAGATTTGCTAGCTCCTTGTTTGCAGCACTGCTTTGTCTCAACCAGAGAGTTGAAAGGGTCTCCATGATGAGATCTTTGGGAACACAGACGCTTATGAGCCTTAGACATCACAGAATAGCAGTATCTTCTTTTCAAAGAATTAAAAAAAATTATGTACTTTTAAATTTCTTGGCTGCACCATGTAGCATGTGGGGCCTTAATTCACCAGCCAGGGATCGAACCCATGTCTCCTGCATTCGAAGCAGTGACTCTTAACCACTGGAACACCAGGGAAGTCCGACAGTATCTTCTTATGGCTTGCAACTGGTGATAAATTTTGTGCTCTCTGATAAGAAGGAGATAAAAAGAGTAAAGGCTTCCTGGAGATTGGCCTGGGGTGTTGTGAAGTGTAGTAAACAAATTCTAGTTGATCTAGAAGCTCTCCACATTAACCAGTGTTGTGAGTGTGCCATCTTCAACTTTGGGCTCCTTTTGCCCTTAAGACCTCTTCTGTCAGGCTGGTGAGGAACGTCATGCCAGGAATGAAGCCTGGTGTTGGAGCAGAACGTTTGAAAACAGTTAGATGGAGAACAGCAATTTCAATTAATGGACAGTAAATCATCAAATTGGAGAAGTTACTCTAGCTGGGGCGCTGTGCCCGAAGATGCCAAGCACAGGCTGATGGCGGAGACAGGCACTTAAGTAGTGTTTCTTGGCCACGGGGCAGCAGGGACTGGTCAGCTGGCTGTGTGCTTTAAATGGATGGTGTTATTAAGGAAGTAAAATAATGGGGAGAGGACTGGAGGCTTGCTTTCTGGACTTTACTCCAAATCTTTTCAATGGAGTTGTTGGCTGGAGCAGATTTTGAGAAAGTACTCATTTAGATAAAGAGGTTGTCATGCTCTTTAGTCTGAAAGAGTTTACGTGAGCTAAGTCACTTAATAAGAACAGATTCCACTGTGCTGGCAGTCCACGTTCCTATATGAATTAAAAAGCCACAGAGAAATAAAGCTAACCTATCTTCAGTGTTTAGGTATTAATCTGCAGGATGTCTCTTTAGGACTATAGCATTCCATGCTTTCCTATTATAGTGACTTTTTTTCCAAGTCAAAGATTCTTTGTCTTGTCATCCATTCCTAGTCACAAAAAGAAGTTACTGTTTTTTTTTTTGAGAGTTCTTTGGGGGGTCTTTTAAAAGACCGATTCAGCGGAAGAAATTTTCCAACTCAGTTGACATTTTTTGCAATGTGTTTGTAGTTTGGCATGGTTGAAAATATGTATCCTGTCAAGTTTCTTCAACAACAAGGGTAGAAAGAAATATTAGTGTACTTTCCCAAAGTGCTCTAGTAATTGTCCACTACTTAAGAAATGTATCTTTAATGTGAGAAGAGGACATGTTGCCATTTGTGATGACATGGATGGACAGACCTTCAGTGCATTATGCCAAGTGAGATAAGTCAAGCAGAAAGACAAGGACTGTGTCATATCCACCTGTATGTGGAATTTAAAAAAGCCCAAGTTAAAAAAAAAGAAATCTGTCTAAAGGGAATTCCCTGGTGGTCTACTGGCCGGGTTCTGTGCTTTCACTGCTGTGACCCAGGTTCAATCCCTGGTGAGGGAATTGATATCCTGAAAGCCACGTGGTCAAAAAAAATCAGTAAAAACTCAGTCTTTATCTCAGTTAGTAATCCCCTAAAGCAATAGTCTTGTGATATGGAGAAGGAAATGGCAACCCACTCCAGTGTTCTTGCTTGGGAAATCCCAGGGACCGAGGAGCCTGGCGCGGGCTACAGTGTGAAAAAGAGTCAGACACCACTTAGCGACTAAGCATGCGCCCGTAGAAGTACCTGGATCTCAGCTTACAGGCAAGAAACCTAAATCCCAGAAATGGAGCAACTTGCTTGTGGACACAGAAGTATTAATTATACTCAGGTGTTAAGAACCAAGGACACAGAAACTATTTGTGTCAGTTCTTTCTCTGACTGAAATCTCCAACTGCTGTGTTATCCTCCTGTTTGACAGATTCTGGCTTCCTTGTATTGTCTGTTTTCCAGACATTTCCCAGTGTTTCCTTTAGATTGGCTAAGTACTTAACTGTGAAATAAGTTATGAACATCAGGTCAGGGATTTTATCAAAGATTTAAAACATCGGGTACCACAAACTTTGTGCCTCTTTATAGTTTAAATTCAAATCTAATGATTCTAGTTTTCTCTATCTAGAATGCTTGTTTCACTTGTTTCTTTTGGAAAATTGTTAAAAGTTTAATTGAAGCATAGCCTCCCTCTGTGGATTCTTTTATGATACCCTAAGATAAACAAGTTCTTATCCCCCATTGCACATGACTTCACTGAAACATAATTGTTCTCTCAATTATTTTCCCGAAGTTTGTAAGTTCTGTGGAGTGTGAGAGGCTCTTTTTAATTTGCATAGCACAGTGGTTCTCAAACTTCAATATGCATCAGAATTATCCGGGACTCTTTAAGCTCAGATTGCTCACTCCCCCCATTCTCCCCACTCCTCTCCCGCACCCCTGAGATTCTAACTTTGTAGGTCCCGGGTGGGATGGTGTTTCTCATATCACTGTTATTGTCTCTAGGCTGGTCTGGAATTTGAGAACTGTTCACCTACCAGCAGATACCTAAAACCATATGGGATGAACACCTGGCTGTAGATGGATATTTATTCCTCATGTTGCTAATAAGTTTTCAGTATGAAAGGATGAGCTATTAATAGTATTGATCAGGCATGAAACTGATTCCTGCCCAGTGAGAAGGGACCTCAGGAGAGACTGTGGATGTTCACCGAGTTTCATCTTCATCTCCAGTCTTCTTGCCCCGCTATTTCCAACTGAATAGAAAGTGGAGATGAATGCATGCTCAACTGTGTCCAACTTCTTGCAACGCTATGAACTGTAGCCCATCAGACTCCTCTGTCCATGGGATTTCCCAGGCAAAAACACTGGAATGGGTTACCATTTTCTTCTCCAGGGATCTTCTGGACCCAGAGGTCGAACCTGTGTCTCTTTAGACTTCTGCATTGGCAGGCAGATTCTTTATCACTAGCTCCACCTGGAAAGCTCAAGAAAGTAAAAAGATAGACTCCTAACTTAGAAAAGAGGAGCTTCAGCTTTCTGTGTCTTCTGCTTTGTGTCTGTAGGTACTTTGATGCGTCCATCTGTTTGCATAATTTTGGTGGGGTGGATATCACTCAGTTAGAATTGGATTTTAAACATATTTTGGAAACCATTAGATTTAAAATAATTGTTTGTGCCTACATGAAATCAAGTTAATTATTTGGTGTTTTTTCAATAAAATAACTTACATTTTGTATTATTAAAAAAATAAGTATAAAACCAAATTCATAAAAACAGAAGAACATTCTGGTTACCAGGAGATGAAGGTGGGGGGGATAAGACAGATGTTTAAGGATACAAGCTTACTACAAGTAATAAATAAGCCCTGGAGATCTAATGTACTCTAGTGACTATAGACAGTATTTTGCTTAATCAACAAACTTGCCAAGATAGTAGAACTTAATTATTCCTAAGATACTAGAACTTAATTATTCCAACCACTAAAGAAGAGATAATTATGTGATGCGATAGAGGCGTTAATTAGCACTGCAGTGATAGTCATATTACAATATATGTGTAACAAATCTATGTTTGTTCTACACCTTAAATTCACAGAATGTTATATATCAAGCATGTTACAATTAAAAAGGTTATATCTTTAAGATGAACTGAAATCCAAATCTTGAAATTGTGGGGTAGGACCTATTACTGTTATTGAGGAATCAGAGCTAATGGTTCTAGTTTTACTAACTTGAAACTGAACGGTTATTAAAAAAGGGTAAATGACTAAGTCGCTAGCAACTTTTAATTCTCAGATTTGTTAAGTGAGTATATTATTTTCTAAAAATTATGTTTGCTATCTACAGACAGATGTTGCCAAAGTTTTCAAAGTGCCCCCTTTAAAAAATTTTTGTTTGGTTGGCTGTGCTGGGTTTTAGTTTCAGTATGTGAGATCTAGTTCCCTGAGCAGGGATACAACTCAGGCCTCCTGCATGGGGAGCTCCTCTTGGCTGGACCACCAAGGAAACCCTTTGTTTTTATAAACAGATTACTATCAGAGTCTTTATTCTACTTACATGTGACACTTATTCAATAGAGAAAAGGAATATTGTAGACACATGGAAAGCATACCCTTGGTTTTTCAGTGATGTAGTTAGTGGTGGTATAGCTTTCAACAAGACATGAATCTGTCCTTGAAACAATTCATAGTCTGGTGACAAAGAAAGACAAGTAAATAATCAATTGCAATAAAATGATACAGATGCTCTGCTTGTAGTCTACAGTAGACGCGGTAGAGATCAGTAATAGGGAGTTATCAATTCTGCCAAAGTGAGATTTGAGTCAACAGTCTGACATCTAGAAGAGGTGATAAGATACATAGATAACACTTACAATATTGAAAAAAAGGTGTTGTGTTAAAAAAGGTAGACAATTAAAATGCTCTGTGTTTTTCGAGAAAGAAATTACTTTTGTTTTAGAGTAAGGATGCTTCGTGACTTCCCTGGTGGCTCAGAGGTTAAAGCGTCTGCCTCCAGTGCGGGAGACCTGGGTTCAATCCCTGGGTCGGGAAGATCCCCATGCTTCAGTATGATTAATGATAATTTTGCTGTACCATGCAACAAATTTCAGTTGGCATCGAATTTTCAAAGTATTGCATTGGACAAAAAGTTCATCCAGATTTTTCTGTACCGTTGTATGGAAAAACCCAAATGAACTGTTTGGCCAATCCAATATGTCATCAGCTAGGCCCACAGAAAATCTGGGAGGCAGTTGAGATATATTAGGTATTGGCCCAGAGAGGTGGGGTGACATACCGAGGGGTCACACAGCAGGTGATTACACAAGCCTGTGTTTGAGTTTAGCATTTCTGACCTTTATTCCACAAAGAACCAGAGTTACCGCATCATGACTTCCATTGTTCTCTCCCTTCCTTGCCCAAAGCTTCAGTGGATGAAGCTTTCACTCTGGATCTTGGCCTGTAAGGCTCCATATGATGTGGCTCCTATTTTCTACTAGGACTAGCCTTGGGCAAGTTCCCGAGGCCCACTCTGACCCTGTGTTCTGGCCGTTTCAGGAACATATCAGGCTTGTTTCCACCACTCCATTTTTTTTAATTTATTTATTTTTGGCTGTGCTGGGTCTTCCTTGCTGCTAGGGCTTTTTTCTACTTGCGACACGCAGGGGCAACTTTCTAATTGCATTGGGGTGGGCTTCTCATTGTGGAGCACGGAGTCTAGGGTGGGGGGCTTCAGTTCTTGTGTCTCGTGGGCTCAGCAGTTTTGACTCCAGGGCTCTAAGCAGTTGTGATGCACAGGCTTAGTTGCTTTGCAGCGTGTGGAAATCTTCCGGGACCAGGGATGGAACCGACACCTCCTGCATTGTAAGGCAGATCCTTTACCACTGAGCCACTAGGGAAGCCCCACCCCAGCATTCTTACACATGATTTTCTAGTTGCTTTGAAAACCAACTCCAACTGCCTTCTTGCTTTGGGTCCTTGTTAAAACACCTCAGGGAGACTTCCTTGACCTCTGCGTTTTAAAGCTCCCCCCAGCTTCTCATCAGCCTCCGTCTCTGTTTTCTGAGCTACTTTTATGACACTTAGCACTATCAGAAGTTTTAGTTTTCTGTTCATCTGTTGAATGTCTTGCAGTCCCAACTGGAATGTGAATTTCATAAAGTGGGATGGCGGCAGAAATTTCTTTCTTTCTTCTTTTTTTTTTTTTGTTCACTGATGTTTCCCTTGTGGCTGGGATATAGGGAATACTTGGTAAGTGTTTACTGAATAAACAAGAGTCTTTCATTGCTTGAGGTATGATTAGAATAGTTTTCCAAGAGCCAGAAGTGAATAGCACTGAAGTGCCTTTATAATTTTCTGGTTATAGATTGGAAGTCTGGAGTTTAATCAGGATAAGTTTGATGTGAAACACAAACTTTTAATTTAATTTTTCAATTGTTCATTACTAATGTATAGAACTGGGATTGATTTTTGCATATTCATCTTGTATCCTCCAACCTTGTGAAACAGTTAGCCCTGATAGGTTTTTTTTTGGTGGATTCGTTAGAATTTTCTGTATGCAGGATCATGACACCTGCAAATAGATAGTTTTGCTTCTTGTTTTGCTTCTTCCTTTCAAGTCTGGAAGCCTTTTTGTTTCTTTCTCTTGCCTAATTGCCCTAACACCTCGGTTGTAGAAGTGAATCAAAGTGGCCCCCGGAATAGAAGTGGTGTGGGAGCAGACACACTTACCTTCTTAGCATTGATGGAAAAGCACACAGTTTTTGGAATATGATGTTCTCTGTGGGTTTTCCATAGACTTCCTGTATCAGTTTGAGGAAGTTCCCTTTTATTCCTCTTTTTGCCAAGTGCTTTTATTATGGAAGGGTGTTGGATTTTGTCCTATGATTTTTCTGCAGAAAATTAAACTTTTAGACTAGAACCTTTCTTTTTAAAGCACCGCTTGTAAGATGCTTTCTTGACCCCCGCTCAGCAGAGGTTTCGGAGTTTCCACGTTTCCCCCCGTGAGCGCCCTGTCTGGAACATCGTTTGTCACAGGCTGCACTGTCCGAGAATGATGCTTTGTGTTGCCCTCTGGGAGCAATGCTAGTGATGAGATGTTTCCCTGTATGTCTGGGAAACAAACTGCTGGACTGTGATGCCATATCCGATGTGCACGGGCTGCCACTTTTGTTTTGTGGGTGTGATACTGTCAAAGCACTGTTGAGTGAGTGGATTCTGAGCTGTTGATATAGTTCAGACCTTGGCAGTTCTCTAATCTCCTTGAAGCTTTAGTGTTTGATTGCATTCGTTTGCCCTGCAAATAGTCAACGGTGTAAGTGATCTCAGAGAGAGAATATATCTAAAGCCTGTATTTATAATAGACAAGGTTTGACGGAGAGTGGAGACCTTGTAAAACACACAGATGGACTTCCTGAACGAGTAATAAAGACTTAACTTCTACTTGATAGAGCCTGTCAAACAGCCATATTACAGGCGTGATTGGGTTGCATGAGACTTCAATTCGTGGTGGTAAAAAAACATCTAGGAAAGTGAGTTGGTGAAAAAACAAGCTGCCAAGCCTGAGCAAGAAGGAAAAAGGAGGATATCCATGTAACTGTGTCATGTTAATTTAGTAAGACCAATAGTTTGACATTAGTATTTTTGTTGGGAACATTCTACTGTCCAATATGATACTGTGTCTTCATTGCAGTTTTAAAAAAGCACTTATATTTTTTAGAACGTGTGGATATTTATTGGAAAGATATGTATATGTTGGGATCTCTGTTTAGGAGAGGGTGCCATCCCTTTTAATTAGTGAATGCTATTGGGTGGCATTTTAATTTTAGTTAGAAATTGTTACATAGTTGATGTGGTGGTACTAAAAATATGGAGAAGTTATGGTGATGGCTCATAAGGTTAAAATTAAGCGAGATGCTCTGGGAAGCCTCATCATCATGTTGTTGGTTTTCACCAACTCTCCAGTCTTGATTTATGTTTTTATTGACTCCATTTTTTCCCCCCCATGGAAGATATAGTTTCAGCTTGAATCCAATCGTTTTAAAGTCAACTTTTTAAAAAATTTATATTTTAATTGGAGGAAATCCATTTTATAAGACAAAAAACTGAGTTTTGAGCTGATTGCTTCAGTAAGGTCATACTGTTAAATGGTGGAGTATGGGTGTGATTCCAGGCAGCTACCTCGTGGCCCAGTGATAAAGCACCCACTTGCCACTGCAGGAGATGCAAGAGACTTGGGTTTGACTCCTGGGTCAAGAAGATTCCTGGAGAAGAAAATGGCAACCCACTGCAGTGTTCTTGCCTGAAAAAATCCCACGGACTGAGGAGCCTGGAGGGCTGCATACCGTCCAGGGGGTATCAAAGAGTCGGACGTGACTAAGCGCACGCATACACACAGACACACACAGAGCTTACCTCCACATTTAGTACTTAAAACAGTTGTTTTTGTTGAAATATAGTTGATTTACAATGTTGTGTTAGTTACAGATGTACAGCAAAATTATTCAGTTATACATATATAAATATATTTTTAACATTCTCTTTGATTAGAGCTTCTTACAAGGTAATGAGTCATACAGTCGGTTCTTGTTAGTTACCTATTTCATATATGACAGTGTGTGTATTTTAATCTCAGACTCCTAATTTATCTTCTTCCCCTTTGGTAACCATAAGTTTGTTTTCTACGTGTGTGACTCCTATTTCTTTTTTGTAAATAAGTTCATTTGTATCATTTTATCAGTTTTTTCAATTACACATAAAAGCAGACTCATACTATTTGTCTTTCTCTGCCTCAATGTGATAATCTTGAGGTCCATCCTTGTTGCGGCAAATGGTATTACTTCATTTTTTATGGCTGTATATGGTATCCCCCTGTGTGTCTGTGTGTCTGTGTCTGTGTGTGTGTGTGCGCGAGCGTACCACATCTTCTTTATCCTTTCATCCACATGCAAAACTAAACTGAAAATGGATTAAACATTCAAATGTAAAACTGGACGCTATAAAACTCCTACACGTTTTGTACTTAAACGTTCTTAATTCAGTGTCTAATTCTGCAATCACTTAGGTGTCACCCATGACAAATATTAGAATTTTAGTATTGTAGAGATGATTTATTCCGGCTTTCAGCCCACAATTGAAATAAATACCTTTGGTTGTAGCTGGACTGAAATGTCCGGTAGTCTTTTCTTAAATTCTTTCAGTGCTGAAAAACTCACTACAGCATGTCGGTGATCTTTTTCACTGTTGTGTGAGTTCTTTCTTACTCTGAGCCAATCTGAGGGTCAAGGTAGCTTTCTTAACAATTATAATATATTGCTGTCTCTATTTAAATTTATAGGCAACTAAATACTCCAAATTTTTTTTTTTGGAGAGGGGTGTAGTTCAGCTATATTGACATAGAATTTATATGTCATAGAATTCACCCATCTAAACTATTTTTCTTATATTTACACACAGCTGCATCACCGCCGTTCTCTTTTTTATTTTAGTTGCTCAGTCATGTTCAACTCTTTGTGACCCCATGGACTGTGTCTGTCAAGCTCCTCTGTCCATGGAAATTTCCAGGCAAATGTACAGCAAAATGATTCAGGGATACATATATATATATATAATCAGAGAAGGCAATGGCACCCCACTCCAGTACTCTTGCCTGGAATATCACATGGATGGAGGAGCCTGGTGGGCTGCAGTCCATAGGTCGGGCACGACTGAGCGACTTCACTCTCACTTTTCACTTTCGTGCATTGGAGAAGAAAATGGCAGCCCACTCCAGTGTTCTTGCCTGGAGAATCCCAGGGACGGGGGAGCCTGGTGGGCTGCCGTCTACGGGGTCGCACAGAGTCGGACACGACTGAAGCGACTTACCAGCATGCATATGTAAATATATATGTATTTTTAACATTCTCTTATTTTATAGTTTGTTACAAGGTACTGAATATAGTTCCCTGTGTCATATAGTAGGTCCTTGTTACTTATCTATTTTATATATAGTGCTGTATAAAATACTACTGTAGCCATTCCATTCTCCAGGGGGTCTTCCTGACTCCGGGATCGAACCTGGGCCTCCCACACTGCTGGGAGATTCTTAACCATCTGCCCTGCCAGGGAAGCCACCACTACACGGATCAGGTTAAGAACATTTTCATCACCCTCAAAAGAAACCCTTCACGTTTTTTCAGTCATCCCATCCGCATTTTCCCTTAATCCCTCCTAGCTCTAGGCAGCTACTAATCTACTGTATTTTTATAAATTTGCCTGTTCCAGACACTTCCTAAAAATGAAATCATAAATACGTGGCCTTTTGTCCCTGACTTTTGTCACATAGTAGAATGCTTTTCAGGGTTCATCTGTCTTGTTGCATGTATCAGAACTTTATTCCTTTTTACGGACAAACAATAGTCCACTCATGAATATACCATGTTGTGTTTATCCATTCATCACTTGATGGGCATCTGAGTAGTTTTCACTATTTGGCTGTTAAGAATCATGCTGGTATTAACGTTTGTTCCAAATGCTTTTCTGACTGAACTGTTCAGTCAAAAGTCTGGTCTCTTTATGTTTCTGGATTGCATTACTTATTGATCAATCTGAATACAGTATCTTATATGGTTAAAATCTCCTATTGTTGGTTTTTAGTCAGGTTCCACCTTGCTGGATTCTTTGACATTTGGGTTCTTTGATTGATTGTGTGATCTGTTCATTTCAACCTTGTATACTGTCTGTTCTTTACATTTCCAGCCTCTGGCTTCATCCAAATCGTAGATCAAAATACTGTTCAATGTGGGGTGTCTTCTCAGACACATGACTTGTTACTGCGGAGGAGGTAACATCTTCTCCAGCTACTGGTCTGTGTGCAAATAGGGAAACAAAAAAATTTATCTAGAAGAGTATTTCTTTATTTTTTGGTGGTGTTGCACAACACATGGGATCTTACTTTCCCGATCTGTATCGAACCTGGACCCCCTGCTTGGGAAGAATGGAGTCCTGACCCCGGGACCACTATGGAAGTTATGGAACTGGTATTCTTTTATGCTAATATGAAGTATTTAAGGCTGTAAAAATGTCCTTTTATTTTTTCCAGCACCAAGTTGTTCTGATATGACGGGGTTATCTGTGCCAATTTCTTATATTGAGTTGTTTCCTATTCCAGCTCACATGAGAATCTGAATCCTGACTCTCGCACCATTTATTATCAGAATGACCTTGGGCAGGTTCCCTGAAGTTTGCTTTGGTTTATTTTCTCATCTGGAAAGTGAGGCCAGTAGGAGCACTTATTTTACAAGGTTACTGAACGAACTGCATGAAAGGATCCTTACCAGCTGTTCAGTGTGTGGGGGGCACGTTGGTAAGGGCTGTGTTTCAGGGAAGAAGATGGAGGGTAGAGAGCTTTCTGTGACTGTCCCAGCGCTGGAGCTGGAGCCACGCAAATTAGGCAGGTCCTGTGGCTCCAGCTCTGGCACTGCGGAAATGAAGCTGTTGGTGATTGTGGAGCACACACCTTTGGGCCTTCTGATTTCCTGGGAGTTGCTCAGATTCCAAGGCTTCCCAGGTGACTCAGTGGAAATGAATCAGCCTGCCAATGCAGGAGACATGGGTTTGATCTGTGGGTTGGGGAGAGTCCCCTGGAGGAGGGCGTGGCACCCCTCTCCGATATCTTGCTTAGAGGATCCCCATGGACAGAGGCGCCTGGCGGGCTGCAGTCCATGGGGTCACAAAGAGTTGAACATGCATGCACGCAATCCCGGTTTCCAGTGCTGTCCAGCATTTTTGTGTGTGTGTGTGTTTATCATTGTTGCCCTTGGGCTGCAAATACGTCAGTCACATCTGAAACTCAGCTGGTCACTATGTACAGAAAAGTCCTGCACTAGAACACAGTCCAGGTTTGACTGAGGATCTTATCTGCTTGTGATGATGATAAACTAGGATAGCTACCTTATCATTCAAATCTGAAGTTGTTATTTATTCACACTGGAATAATCTTGTTAAGAAAACTGTATATAATCTGTGCATTATAATTGGATTTCAGTTATCACTTGGAGCTCTGACTCAGTCTTGTGGAATTTTAAGGACATAATTTAAAAAAGACATTCCTGGTTGCCTTTTAAAACGCAATTTCTTGTCCTGAGATTTGTCAAACCTTCAGCTGTAGTTTTGTGGCCCTAAATTACCATTTGCAGGTATTCATTTAGCCTGGTCCTTTGAGGGCTTAGAAAAACCAAAAAGCCTGAGGGAAGAGAGGCATCTTTTTACTGATTCTCTTTAGATGAAAGTAAAAGTGAAGTCGCTCAGTCGTGTCTGACTCTTTGCGACCCCGTGGACTGTAGCCTATCAGGCTTCTCCGTCCATGGGGTTTTCCAGGCAAGAATACTGGAGTGGGTTACCATTTCCTTCTCCAGGGGATCTTCCTGACCCAGGGATTGAACCCGGGTCTTCCACATTGGAGGCAGGCGCTTTAACCTCTGAGCCACCATACTGTCATGGAAATNATAAGAATAGGCATGAAGTGAAAAGTGAAAGTGAAGTCGCTCAGTCGTGTCCGACTCTTTGCGACCCCATGGACTGTAGCCTACCAGGCTTCTCCGTCCATGGGATTTTCCAGGCAAGAATACTGGAGTGGGTTACCATTTCCTTCTCCAGGGGATCTTCCTGACCCAGGGATTGAACCCGGGTCTCCCGCATTGGAGGCAGGCGCTTTAACCTCTGAGCCACCAGGGAAGCCCATAGTTACTTCAAATTCAAATGTAAGATTTTTATTTGAAGTTAGAGAAAGATATATTTTTGCCAAGGTCTTCTTTCTAAAATGAGAAGAATTGGTATATGTACTGCATACATATTACACTGTTGCCAAATTCATTTTACTAAGTAGAATATTAAATAGCAGGCATTTCTCTTTCATAGTCAGCTATAACTAAAGTGTAGAATTTAGAAGAAAAGTATTCCCAGACTGTTAGAACTTTGTCTTCTCTTTTATGGTTAAAGTAAATGTCCAAATGTCAGTTCTTGAAGCCTTTGATTGCTTTTCTACATCAAGATTGCCTGACTGTGGTTTTGAAGGAATTTTGAGACACTTTAAAAGCCCTGGACATGAGTTTGAGTAAGCTCTGGGAGTTGGTGATGGACAGAGGAGCCTGGTAGGCTACAGTCCATGGGGTCGCAGAGTCGGAAACGACTGAGTGACTTCACTTAGGTTGACTACTTCACATCTTCCTAGGTCTAACTAGCAGCCTTTATTTTTCACTATAGCATGTTGTCTGAACAGGAATAACAGTATATTTAGACAGATAACTTGTTATAAAAGATCTATGTAGTTGAATTTTCCCAGTAGTAATCTTAATTTGCAAATAACGTGGTTAGAAACTTCAGAGGATCACAACTTTTAGAAAAGAGACACTAGTATTAGCAGACACACAGTCTGGTTAGGACGCACATTCTGATTGGCCTGATGCTATTTGATTCTTGTTCTGTGCCCTCAAAACAGGTTAGGACCTTTTTTTGCTATTGATACTTAGTTGTCTAGTCTCAGAGGGGTTTTGATAATTAGGGTGACTAAGAAAGAAAAATACTGAAATAAAGAAGCTTTTCGTCATCCTGTGTGAGAAATTGAGTAAACACATTCTTTGTAAATATTTCCCACATAATTGCTTTATTACTTTAGCGGTAACTTCATTAAAAGCAGTCCTGTGTTGTATAGATCATAAACATGACTTGTTTTCTATATATTTCAAAGTGATTATCATTGTGAGAAGCAATAGAATTGTTTTTTTTTAATTGGAGTAATTAAAATGAAATCTGTCCTCCATTTAACAAATTAGAAGTGTGAAAAAATGGTAGGTTTTGAAATGGTTATTAAACTAACATATAAAGTAAACTATAAATAACTGCTATGGTGAGCCCCTTGTACGTATTGGCTTTCATTACAGAAAATGTATTTGCCTTTATTCCTGCTACTCTTCTATTTAGGTCGCTACGCATTTCAGATCTGGAAACCTCTAGGACAAGTAATCACAGAAACTGCGAAGAAGATTTCAACTCCTGTAAGTTAAAAAAAATGAGTTTAGTTAGAAATCTAAACTTACTTTGAAGTTTCTTGGGCATATTATATCTATGCTTATTTCTGACTTTGCTAATTACTATATTCCTTTTAGTAGTATTACATCAACTTTGAGATAATTTACTTTCCTTGTTTAAATAGTGTTCATTGATTCATTCAGTGCTTGTCCTGTGCCAGGGGCTGGGCATAGCTGGTGAACAGAGATGGTCCCTGTCCAGATGGACTATACCCCCAAATTTATTTCATCTTGAAATTTGAAACTAGCTTCCTTGTACCACCACACCTGGCTATCTTAAACTTGAAATTATATGGTTCCAACTTTGAAACCCTATAGGACTTATACATCCATCTACCAGCATCACGGCTACTCTGCTGAGCGGAATCTAAGTGAAAACTGAATGGTAGTAGGTATCTAAGAAGCTGTTGTGTGGTGAGCTGGGGTTTGTGACCCCTGGAGACCATGCCCAGAAAGCCCACAGAAGCAGTGCAGCATTAACACTGACTTCTGGGAAACAGAGGATCTGGGATACATCAGCTTGGCTTACAGCAATTTGAGAATGAGTGACTTGTTTCAGTAAAGCCATTATAGGCCCCTGAGGCTTAGTTATGAACAATAACCATGCTTTAAAAGGATGACAAACGGACAGATAATTAAACTCAAGGACAAAAGAACTACAAGTGACTTTGCCTATTGAAAGTGCATGTCTGTGATTAGAGGGAATGTGTGTTTATTTTCTGCTTCCCTGTTTCTATTTCATCTTAAGGATTAATAGGTATTTACATTCATAGGTATTTACATTCATACAACAAATGTTCATTAAGCACCTACTACTTCAAAGTGAAAGTTGCTCAATCGTGTCCGACTCTTTGCAACCCCATGGACTATACAGTCCATGGCATTCTCCAGGGCAGAATACTGGAGTGGGTAGCCTTTCCCTTCTCCAGGGGATCTTCCCAATCCAAGATTGAGCGTAAGTCTCCTGCAGTGCAGGCAGATTCTTTACCAGCTGAGCCGCAGGGAAGCACCTGCTCCATACTAGACGCAATTGTGGGGAGTGCGAGGTAGTCATGAACCGGATACAGACACTGCCCTCTAGGAGTTTACTTTCCAGTGGAGACAATTAACAGATAAGTAAGATATATAATATGTAGAGGTATTGAAATTAGAAGTTTAGTTTTCTTTAAAAAACTAATCAGGGTGCATGTGTCCTAGTCACTTCAGTTGTGTCCGACTCTTTGCAACCCCGTGGACTGTAGCCCACCAGGCTCCTTCTTGTCCATGGAATTTTCCAGGCAAAAATACTGGAGCGAGTTGCCGTTTCCTCACCCAGGGGATCTTCCTAACTCAGGAATCGCACCTGTGCCTCCTGTCTCATCTTTACCACTGGACCACCCAAATCAGAGTAAGAGATTGATTTTTTAACAGCAGAGAAGAGTCTGTGTTAGGTAGGTTAGGGAAGGTCTCTCTGAGAAGGGAATAGACAATGTGAACATCTGAAGAGCTTCCTAGGTGGTGGGAATGCTGCAGAGATCTGAGGTCGGAATGAGTTTAGCAGTAGGAGTAACTCCAGTATGAGTGTGTGGAAGGAATAGTGGTCGTTTGGGCCCACATCACTTAGAGCCAAATCAACTATGACAAGGACTGCAGATTTTAAGTCTGACGGAAAACCTTTGGAAGGTTATGAGCAGGAGGGCAACAGACTAGAATAAGCCAGAGGAGAAACTGTGAAATGTGTTGAAAGGGCATTGAGACAGTCCAGGGACTAGGTGATGGTCGGTGGAAATAGAGCATATGCCTGGAAATAGTGACATAAATGTTCAAGTGTTTTTCCACATTTGTTGTTATTCAGTCCCTAAGTGGTATCCGACTCTTTGCAACCCCAGGGACTGCAGCACACCAGGCTCCTGTGTCCTCCACTGTTTCCCGAAGAGTTGTCAAATTCATGTCCATTGAGTCAGTGATGCTGTCTAACCATCTCATCCTTTACTGCTTCCGCCCCCGCCCCACCTTGGCATCCTTGAAGCTCAGGAGCAGGGCATCCCGCTTGGCACCGGCCAGCTGCACGCTGGCCATGGACATGACGTTGCCAAAGAAGGAGAAGGAAGCCACCAGCTCCAGCTTTTCCCGGTGCTCCCGGTGGGCCTTTCCGTCTGCGGAGGGAAAGTGGATAGGGCCTGGGGCCCGCGTCCAGCCCCCACCCCCAGGGCTCACGGCTGGGCAGCCACCCTGAGCTCACTCACCTGTGCTCCTGTCATTTTTGGTCGGCGCCTGGAGGAGGGAGGAAGAAGGAAAAAACTGTGAGGGGCCCACTTTACCCATAACTGGCCCTGTGGCCAAGAGCCCTCAATGGGGAGCAGGCGACCAGACCGCAAGAAGTGCCCCCAGCTCTCCCAACACTAGGGCTCTCAGGGTTGAAGGCTGGACAGCACTGTATGTGCCCCCCAAAACAACCACTCAGACTCACCCTGGGCCAGCCAGCCATGACACGTGCTTGCTGGGAAGAAGGAACCCCAGCTCTGCTGAGCCCAACTGGTTGTGACAGTGACCCTACCAGGGCCGTGGCCTCACCCCATCTGCGTCCTCCAGGTGGGCCCAGGGCCCAGGACCCTGGTGAGGGGAGGCGGCCACACCACCGACTGCATCCCGGGAACACCCCTCGCTACAGCCCACCCCCTCAAGCAGGGAGAAAAATCCATCTACTGTTTTCAGTGACTATCTTGAGCACTTGATAACAGACGAGACCCAATCATGAGAGAAACCCCTTGCTGACCCAGAATACAACTTCCTTAATCCAGGAAAAGTCATCCCTGGCAAGTTTCTAGCAGGGACGCACTTGGACTAGACATGAAAGTCACCCTCAGCGATGGGTCCAGCCCAGGACACCGTCCCCCTTGGCCAGACACAGGGTCAAGATGCAGACTGACTGCCACTCTGGGCAATAACAAGACACAGAGGGAAAATATAACAAATTTTAAGACACACGTGGACATAATTAAATAGTCTAACACACCACTGGCAATTTAGAAGGTAGAGGGAGGAAAAGGACAGAACCTCTAACTGAAGACATAACCAAAATATCCTGATGAGAAGCATCAGCCTACAGACTCAAGGTCAGCAAGTCCCAAAGCAGGACAAACACAAACAAAACCACAGCCAAGCACATCGCAGTTGAAAAACAGAAAATCAAAGACAAAGACAAGTATCATAAAAGCAGTCGAGGAAAACAGAGATGCCACCTTCATTAAAACTGACTATTGAAGCCAGAAGCGGTCTTTAAAGGGATGAAAGAAGAAAACAGTCAGCTTAGAATTGTAAACCCAATGAAAACATCCCTCAGAAAGGAAGTGGAAATAAAAATGTTTTCAGACAAACCAAAGTGGACCGAGATCATCAACATCAGAAACACTCTTTCAACAGTTACCAAAGGAAGGTCTTCGGGCTGAAGACCCCGGATGACAAAAAAAGACTACAGCCTCCTGTACAGAGTGTGAACTGCTGAACTGTGTGATGATAAATGAAGGAAGGCCTGGGGGGAGGGAGGCAGGCGCACCTGGAGGTGGGGAGAGGGTGAGCGAGGTGCGCCCCAGCCACTCTGCCGCCCCACAGACGCCAAGGGCAGAGGAAGGTCTGAGCACCAGACGGCACCTTCCACCTCTAGTCCGCGTCACAGTAGGGAGGCTGGCTGGCCATCCACCTCTCCAAGCCACTGACACCAGCGCCCAGGACCACACCAAGGATCTGACCAGGCCTGGACTCGCTCGGGCATGTGGTCCCAGAGGGACTGTGGTGTTGCCTGGATGCACAGAAGTGGTGACCTCTGGGAAAAGCCAAGGGGATCCTCCAGGCCCAGGGAAAAAGCCAGAGATACAGCAACACGTTCAGGACTGTAGACGAAGGTATGCAGGAAATTTTGGTGCTTATGCAGCTTTTCTGAGAGTCTGAATTTATGTAAAACCAAAATGCTAACAACAGTATAATGTTCTGCAGGCGCAAGCCTGTGACAACAGAACACAGTGAGCAGGGAAAGACGGTGAAGGGTTTCAAGATTTCTAGGCTGTCTGGGGAGGCTCCCTCGAGCCAGAGACTGCTGTGACCTCAAATGTGACCCATTAGTGTGTAAGACAAAATGCACAACCAGAAGTCAACAGAAAAGATGAAATGAGGGACTCCCCTGGTGACCCAGTAAGTAGCTAAGTTGTGACAACAGAACACAGTGAGCAGGGAAAGACGGTGAAGGGTTTCAAGATTTCTAGGCTGTCTGGGGAGGCTCCCTCGAGCCAGAGACTGCTGTGACCTCAAATGTGACCCATTAGTGTGTAAGACAAAATGCACAACCAGAAGTCAACAGAAAAGATGAAATGAGGGACTCCCCTGGTGACCCAGTAAGTAGCTAAGGCCCCATGCTTCCAATGCCAGAGGGCCAGATTTGATCCTGGTCCCACATGCCACAACTGAGACCCAGCACACCCAAATAAATAAAACTAAAAATAAGTGAACGAATAAAATATTTCTTGAAGAGATAAAATGAAATAAAATAGCCAATCAATCCAAAACAACAAATAAAAGAATAGCAAGATGCAAGATGGTGATTCAAACCCAACTACACAAGAAATTACCTCAAATAACTAGATCAGATCAGAGCCATTCATGACAGAATAAATAAATAAACCAAACATTCAGGCCAGAAGACAACAAAAACCATCAAAATAATAAACAATACCCAACGATTTGCTATTGATTCACTTTAAACATAACACAGATTTAAAAAAGATATTCTATGCAAGGACTTAAGAAAACAAACAAACCAAAAACTGGGGTAGCCAAGTTACTACTAGACAAAGTAGATCTTAAGGCAAAAAGTATTAAAGAGGGACGTTTCACGACAAAACGGTCAGTTCGAAAGTAACTCTTTTTTGGCCACACAGCACATGGAGACGGTTCCCCAACCAGGAGTGGAACCTGCACTCCCTGCAGTGGAACCACCATGGAAGTCCCCCAAAGGGACTTTTAAATTTGTCTTTCTGTACCTAGTAATTCAGCTTACACACCTACACACACACACACACACACACAACCCTCTAGGGCAAGTCCTCCATCTTGTTCATCTCTAAAATTATACATTCTTGATTTTTGGCTCTTCCATGTATATCTGAGAATCATGATAAATAAAACTTGAGACACTTTATTGCAACTTTGAGAAAAAGGACACAATTTTGGATTAATTTGCGCAGGTGGGGGTGACATCTCTACAATGTTGCGGCTTCCCAGCCGAGACGCCTTTTCTGTTTACTTGGGACCGTCATTAATTTTAGGGAAGTGCCCTACATTTTCTACATTTCTTTTCCTCTCAAAGGTCACAACTGCCCCAGGCCAGCACTCACCTGCATCCCACACACAGCTTCCCTGCCCCGGCCACTGGGTCTGCGGGCCTAGGAACCGAGCCAGGCGCACGCCCAGCACCAGGCCCACCACTTGCTTGGGACCCTCTCCCTTCCCTGCCGGGACCCTCTCCCTTCCCTGCCGCCACCCTGCAGACCCTGCCCGTGCACCTGGCTCCCTGGCGGAGGTGGCACATGGCCCCGCGGGGCTCTCCATCCTGTCTTCATCCCAGCTGGGGGCTGCTCTGAAGGACAGGAGCCTCAAAAGGGAGGCGGTGCCCCGCGAGTGGTCTGGCCCCGGNTCCGTGCACCTGGCTCCCTGGCGGAGGTGGCACATGGCCCCGCGGGGCTCTCCATCCTGTCTTCATCCCAGCTGGGGGCTGCTCTGAAGGACAGGAGCCTCAAAAGGGAGGCGGTGCCCCGCGAGTGGTCTGGCCCCGGCCTCGTCTCACCGCCCAGGAAGCTCAGCCACCGCGAGGCCACCGGTCAGACACCAGGCGAGCCCCGTGGAGAGGAGACGGGCCCTTCTTGTCACGCAGACCAGGCCAGGCCAGGCGTCCGTCCGCATGGTCCCTGTGATGCTGTCCTGCTCCTGGCTGCCCTCAGGACTGTGCCACCCTGGTGACAGCGTGTCTGGGGCTCCAGGCAAGCTGTCCCGCAGCAGTGACTAGGCTGGTCCCCGACGGGCTCAGCCGCTGAGGGCTCCGCCCAGGCGGCACGCTCCCTCCTGCCACTACACTCTGCGCTCTGTCCAGGAGCTGGAGGCTGCCCTACACTGAAAGACTGCGGAGCAAACACTTGACTCAGGCCCAGCAGCCGCATCCGGTCTGCCGAGGGCCTTCTGTGGGATTCTTCACAGCTCTTGAAAAGTGTGCAGAGCCTCTGAGGGTCTCAGTGGGCTCCACATGGGGGCTGCCCAGTGCTCCTTCCCTTCAGGGCATTAATGCGCCCTCACTCACCTCACAAAACCCTCCTTTTCCTACCAGTTCCTGCTCCATTCCTTCCCTTCCTTTTGCACAGATCTCCCCCATGAGTTGTCTCTGTCCACTGGTGCTAACTCTCCTGCTCTGGGCTCCTGGCCTCACTAGCCCACATCCCACCTGACGCCAGGCTTCTGCATCAGGGTCGCCAAGCGAGTCCAGGTCTCGGGGCCCATCTGAGGCTCAGAAACACGGGGCCCAGCATCCAGATTAGGTCATGAAAGACTCCACGGCTTCCAGTCTGGCGGGTCTCTCAGCTCTTTTCCTGGGGGAGGCCGCAATGCAAGGACGGACGCTTTCTGCAGTAGCTAGCTGCATGCATGCATTGAGAGAGGGCAGAAACCATACCCCTGTGGGGCCTGCAGATGGCGGAGCTCCCTTCTTCCTGACCACAGACACTGAGGCACCGGCAGCTGCTTCAAGCTGCTAACAGCAACATACTCCGACAACGTCCAAAGTGCACTCCTGCCCCAACGTCCCCCCACGCCGCAACCATCTCCCCTGCAGGTGCCAGCAACTTCACTTGCAGGGTTAGTCTGGCCCGAAACCCAACTCTGGCAAAGCCTCTGCACAGCCCACAGCTCCGCTTCCTTGCGCGCCCCACATCCTGTCTATCCTGCCTGCTTGCCCCACCAACGACCACCCATCCCAGTCGCCTTCTACTTGTCGCAGCCACAGTAACACCAGGACACAAGGGTCAGATCAGCTCACTCCTCTGCCCAAACCTTAACTTACCATTGGCCTCAGGTCAACACTCAGCTCCCAAGACTGCCCTCAAGGCTGCCCTGCTGATGCCCCGATCCAGCCTTGCGAGCCCCCTGACCAGCCACTCATCCCTCCCTACTGCCCTGGCACCTTCACTCCACCTCAAAGCTCTTCTCCCCAAACCTACAAGGCTCCTCCTCACCCACTCAACTCTCACCTTTCCAAGGAGGTGAGCTTTAGACCTCGCCTGGCTCCCCACTCCCCATCCCATCCTGGTGGTGTGCATGGGCACTCTGGCCTCCAGCGTGTGCTGCACTGGCAGCATGTGGCTCCCCACCCACAGAACCACAGCCATGAGGGCAGCTCACCAACCCCTCCCAAGATGCCCACACAAAACAGGCTCTTAACAGATGACCCCTAGAAAGACAAGTGAATGATCGCTAAGGGGCTGTGAACCCACGTGTAAAACATACAGATGTAAAAACATTCAATTTGTCCCTCAAAGTTGATTGAAAGCCAGTGTCAGATATAGTATGACAAAGATGCTCTCATTCAATGTAGAGCCACATGTATTTATTTCCAAAAATTCGTTTTCAGTTCGGACTGAAATGTTCACAAAAGCCAAATGCTGATCGCAAAACTGCTGTAACACAAAAGCTTAAACTAAGACTATTTACTAACACAAACAGTCACTAACCTCTCATACATTCTTCTGTATTTTGCTTGCTTCGTCATGTGTGGATTAGGACAGCAGCACACACATTTAACACAAAACAAACACTAGTGTCCTGAAGTGTGCCCGGGAAGGCGGCCTCCTCCCTGCTGCCCCAGCCCTTACTCAGAACCCTGCCCGGCGGAGGACAGCCCTTCCAGCCCCACTTCCACTCTGCACCCCAGTCCAACCCTTCCTGCCCTCAGATGCTTCTGGCCGGCACAATGGCCTTGCATCTGCCTGGAACCCACCCCTCCACATCCTTGCATCTGGCTCTTACTCCCCTTTCAAGAACAGATGTGAAAAGGCCTCTTGCAAGAAGCCACCCCTCACCACCAAAACCTTCACACCTCGGGTAATCAGAGCACCCCCGGTGTTTCCCCCACCGAGGGATTCATCACACTTTACTGACCTCCAACTCACAACCTGCCCCACCCTACATCCAGCCTTGTTCCCTTTGCCGGGAATGTTCCCCCAACGAATTCCTACTTTGTCTAAAGGAGGCTCCTCTGATCCCTCAGCCCTCATCTATTTCCTTCGCTGTTCCTGCAGGGTGTCCACAGGTGTGTGTTCTCACGCGTGTATCTAGTCAGTAGGTGTCCTCCTTCTCCAAGTGTGTGCAGGTTTTGTTCTCTACCGAATCGCTAAAACCGAGCACACAGTACATGTTCACGCGATTTGTTGAAAAAAACTAAAGAGCAAATGAGACGCCCAGGGTAGGCCGCCGAGCCCAACAGAGAGTGAGGAGGTAGAGGAACGTGGTTCCTGGACACGACCAAGCGCGGCGCCGTCGACCCGCTCCGCCTCGGTCCCGGGCACCCCTCGCCGCGGGGCCCAGAGGCCCCAGCGGGCCTGCCTACCTCGGAGTCCCGGTTGAGGCGGTATACATAGAGCTGCGAGGTCCCGGCTACCACGAGGTTGCGCTCGCTATTGTTAAAGAAGTTGCAGTACATGGAGAACTCCAGGCCGGTGGGCGGATGCGCCTGCTTGTACACGGCGTACATGGTGCTGCGCTCGGGCTGCACAGAAAGGCGATAGGGTGAGCTGGAACGCCCGCTCGCGACCCCGGGCCCGCCCGCGCCCACCCGCCGCCCACCGGGCAGTTGGAGCCGGCTGATGGGGAACCTGTACGGCGCCGAACACGGCCCGCCCGGACGCGGNAATACTGGAGTGGGTAGCCTTTCCCTTCTCCAGGGGATCTTCCCAATCCAAGATTGAGCGTAAGTCTCCTGCAGTGCAGGCAGATTCTTTACCAGCTGAGCCGCAGGGAAGCACCTGCTCCATACTAGACGCAATTGTGGGGAGTGCGAGGTAGTCATGAACCGGATACAGACACTGCCCTCTAGGAGTTTACTTTCCAGTGGAGACAATTAACAGATAAGTAAGATATATAATATGTAGAGGTATTGAAATTAGAAGTTTAGTTTTCTTTAAAAAACTAATCAGGGTGCATGTGTCCTAGTCACTTCAGTTGTGTCCGACTCTTTGCAACCCCGTGGACTGTAGCCCACCAGGCTCCTTCTTGTCCATGGAATTTTCCAGGCAAAAATACTGGAGCGAGTTGCCGTTTCCTCACCCAGGGGATCTTCCTAACTCAGGAATCGCACCTGTGCCTCCTGTCTCATCTTTACCACTGGACCACCCAAATCAGAGTAAGAGATTGATTTTTTAACAGCAGAGAAGAGTCTGTGTTAGGTAGGTTAGGGAAGGTCTCTCTGAGAAGGGAATAGACAATGTGAACATCTGAAGAGCTTCCTAGGTGGTGGGAATGCTGCAGAGATCTGAGGTCGGAATGAGTTTAGCAGTAGGAGTAACTCCAGTATGAGTGTGTGGAAGGAATAGTGGTCGTTTGGGCCCACATCACTTAGAGCCAAATCAACTATGACAAGGACTGCAGATTTTAAGTCTGACGGAAAACCTTTGGAAGGTTATGAGCAGGAGGGCAACAGACTAGAATAAGCCAGAGGAGAAACTGTGAAATGTGTTGAAAGGGCATTGAGACAGTCCAGGGACTAGGTGATGGTCGGTGGAAATAGAGCATATGCCTGGAAATAGTGACATAAATGTTCAAGTGTTTTTCCACATTTGTTGTTATTCAGTCCCTAAGTGGTATCCGACTCTTTGCAACCCCAGGGACTGCAGCACACCAGGCTCCTGTGTCCTCCACTGTTTCCCGAAGAGTTGTCAAATTCATGTCCATTGAGTCAGTGATGCTGTCTAACCATCTCATCCTTTACTGCTATATGTTTACGTATAGTAAATTGGAAAACTTTTAGAAATCATTTCTCTCCTGTTTGATGATCTTCAGTAGACAGACTTATAAATAGACTCACGTTTTGTAGAATTACATTATTTAACGTTGTAAAGGAAGGGAGAGAAAGAAAATGAGAAATGTTTCACTGCTCTGTGGAGGCTCACAGATAAGGTGGTGTAGTTTAAGAGACCATCATGGGTATCCTGAAAGGCGGCCCCAGCATTTCTTAAGAGGAAAGTGATGCACACACACACACACAGCCCGCCTTTCCCCTTCCCTCTGTGGGCTTCAAGTTAAGAAAAGTGGCTTTCATCTGGCCTCTTTTTCACAAAGTACTACTCATCTAGTTTGCAGTGAAGCCTCTTGGAGTATCTATCATCATCGTAATTAAACCTCAGTGAAGATACTAGTTTTTAAAAATAACTCTTTAAACATTAATTGTTTCAGGGAAATTGAAGTATGAAAAATATGCATACTTTCCCTTGACAAAGCCAAGTTCATAAGCTCGGCATTTCCAGTGTTTTGATTTTATAACTCTGTTCATTATTAACCATTTACTAACAGATAGGGACTGCAGTCATGCGTCAATAAATGCCTGTCACTCAAAGGAGAAGGCTTGACTCAGGTTCCTATGGGCTCTCTCTCATTTTTTCTCGAAGTGTATTTGCTCCTTCTATTCTCTAACATCAGTTTGTTCTTATATCTCATCTTTCTTTTTCTCATGCTTCCCTCTGCCCCATTTTTCTGGAATGTTGCCTAGAATAGTTTCTTTTACATGGAATGTATGGAGAGTTTGTTTCTTTCCCTCTTTACATATACAGCTGTTTGTTCTGTAAGATCCTCTTATATTTTTTCCTTCCAATGTGTCTCTGCTCCTGGAACTCATATTCATGGCCTTTTTCAGCAGTTTGGTAGATTTGCTTTAACAGTTTAATTGAGTGAGAGGATTGGCAGTGTGCTGTGAGCATGGAGGTGGGTTATGCCCACAGTCATGTCTCGTCGGAAGCAAGGAGCCCAGAGGCCGTCTGGGAACCTGCAGAACCCAGGAGTGTTGAGTACTGTGTGTATTTTACTCCTTGGTATAAATGCTCCCTCTCCTCAGCCCTCTGGGTTCTGAAATGTTACCTGTTGTTAAGCCACTCTGCTTCCCTTGGGACCTGCTCTGTACACTAAGATGCATTCCAGGCATACGGTTCTCTTTTTTGGCCTGAGGGCTGAGGTGGCAGGTGGCAGCCCTTATGGCCTGTACTAATGGAGTTAGGAATGGTCTGTCTGCCGTCCTGGTGTAATTAATTACCCTGATGTTATGTTTTGTGTTTGTTGACCCTGGATTTGGTGTTTTCGTCTTTCTTTCCCCTGGTGATTGGGTTGCTGTGATTTTTCTGTATGTGCAGTCTTACCTGTTTTCAACCTTTCAGGATTTCTTTGAACTTTCTGCTTTGGTACTTGTTCCATTTCTTGTTTTCTAGGCCTATTATGGATTTTTCTTGTTTAAAATATCTCATTTCTCATTTCAAAGAGCCTTTGGAAAGTAAAAGACTAATTTTCAGTCTGCTATTTTGAATCAGAACCTTTTACTTAATTTTTTAATGTATTCATGTGTGTTTATTGACTCAGCTATTGTCTAATTACCTCTAATTTTTTTTCTGGAGGAAAAACCCAAGTCGTTCATCTTTTTTTGAGGCTTTTATTTTTCTATTTGTGAATTTGCCTTTTTACTTGAATACAAGTTTTTAAAATTGGACTTAAATTGTTTTTATGGTTAGGTGAAATTCATGGAAATAACACTAATTAAAACTATCCTTCTGTGGATCTATAAATCAAATAGATGATTAAAGTTTATACTTTATGTTAAATGTAAAATGTATTTCTTCTCTTAAGACTGTGAATGATGTGTTTTTCTGGTTCTTTGGAGGGCTGTTATGTTTCAAGTGATTGAGTAAATTAGCTATTGAAGACTTTCATTTAACTTGGTTCATTTCACATCATTTTTGATAATATATAGCACTACAGCATTCAATGTTAAATTTTAGTAGGAAAATTATTTTGAATTTTTTTTCTATATTTATATATTTTATGACTAAAATAATACAAATAATAATTTGTTAGGATCATAGTATCTTTCAAATAGACAACTGAATAAATCCCACTCTTTCTGTTCTTGGAAATTCTATTAGAAAAATGTAACTATCTACTCCATCTGTTTGATATAGTTGTTCCTTATTGTAATCACATTTTTTGTGAATCTTAGCATTTTGTTGACCCACCAATGTTGTCAGAAAACAGTTCTGCATTGCCTGTTTCTATATAAGCTAATAATATAATGCAGTATTGATATGTTATATTTGTAAGCTTCAAAGGACTTACAGTTTCAATTGAAAATTATATAATAAAAACCTAAACTCCATATGAGTTTAGAAGGCATGATTTTGTCTTCTGTCTGCTATTCTATATATAGCCCTAAATATTAAATGTCTGTCCTCAAAAATGATCTAGTTCCTTCAGAAGGATCGTGATGATTGTATGCTTACAGATTGACTTACTTGAAAGCAGGTCAGTATTTATGGTCTGAGCCTCATCCAGATGCTAAACTTTAACCTTGTCTTAGTTTTCTTTTACCTTTTCTACCTGGAAAAAAAAACAAAGTAAAAAATTTGCTTGGATATAATAGCCGCTTTTAGGGTTAATGAACTTTGTGAATATAGTGGAAATGACAGTTTTCATATGAAATATCATCAATTTATGTTTATTATATGCTGAACACTTCAAAATTTGGAACTCCCAAAGGTAGATACTCATAGAAATATTAGGGAGTAAGGTATGCATCTAGTAAAAATTTTAGCTGCTTGAGAGAAACCTTAAAGCCAGCTGTTTTTCCTGTTAAAGCCCTGCTCCTGTATGTATATTCCCTATACAGCTCTTAATTCTTTTACATATTCCTGTGTGTGTGTGCGCTTGTGTATATATACATAATTTGTCCATATTAATATGTGTACTTAAACAATTTGATTCCCTTCCAGTTTGGAGGAGGAGATTGTTTTTTGTTTTCTTACTAGATTGTTAATTACTTGGAATTTGGAGTAGTACCTTATATTCCTCACAGCACTGGTACACTGACAGAGGAACAACTGTGTGATGAAGGACAGAATTTCACTTGTCTCATTTGAAAAGTTCCTGGCACATATTAGGTGCTAAAGTATTTGTTGAAGGATTAATTGTCAGGGTATTATTACCAATGGAGATTTATGACAAGCTGGTCAAAAAGAACAAGTTATATAAATGACCAGATCTGGCTCCCTGGGACTCTTTTTACACTCTAGTAATTTCCTTGGTTTCCTTTATTTAGTCCTTTAAAAAAAAAAAATTGTATAAAGTAGCCATGTTCATTGTTGAAAATTTAGAAAGTATAAATGAACGTGAAGAAAGTAATATTCATAATTCCACCACCCCAAAATAACATTGAGGGGTTATATACTTTCAGATTTTGTTTTATGCAACCCTTTCCTTAGGAAAGGGTTCACATTTTAGAAACATGTGTGCATTCAATCATGTATGTATGTTTTTTCCTTGGTAAAGTTGAGTTCATGCATGCAGTTTTCTCTAAGAGCTCCTGAAAACAGTTGTCTCTCTGCTGTCTCCCGTTCCTTTCTTCCTGTTCTCTCCTGAACTCACTCTAATCAAACCTTTACGCCCAGTCCTTTCAGTTAGCCTTAGGTTTGCTGCTGCTAAGTCGCTTCAATCGTGCCCGACTCTGTGCGACCCCATAGACAGCAGCCCACGAGGCTCCCCTGTCCCTGGGATTCTCCAGGCAAGAACACTAGAGTGGGTTGCCATTTCCTTCTCCAGTGCATGAAAGTGAAAAGTGAAAGTGAAGACGCTCAGTCGTGTCCGATTCTTAGTGACCCCATGGACTGCAGCCCACCAGGCTTCTCTGTCCATGGGATTTTCCAGGCAAGAGTACTGGAGTGGGTTGCCATTGCCTTCTCCGCAGAGCCTTAGGTTTAGCAAAGGTTAAATCCAGAGGTTTAGCCTCAGCTCTGCTCCTGTTTGACCTGTCAGAAGCACTTGAAACTGTTTTCCACTTCGTCACTTTGGGCCTGCTTCTCCTCCCCCCGCCCCCCCCGGGCCTTTGCAGTCTGTTACTGACCCCTCTCCATTTCTCTGCCACTGAATGTTGCAGTCTCTAGGGCTCAGTCTTTCCACTTCTTAGCTACACTCCGGCTCCAGGTGATCTCGTTTAGTCTCATGGCTTTAAATACCGTCTGTGTACTCATAATTCCCCAATGTTATCTCCAGGTCAGACATTTCCTCCACTTACATACATAGTAGACTCCTGAAACTTAATATAGCCAAAACCAATCTCCTGATATCTATTACCCACAAAAAACAAATAACCACTCCTCCTCTAAGTCAATAATTGGCAATTTAGGCCAGAAACCTTGCGGTCATTTGCAGTTGAAGTTCTCTGGGAAGCAGAATGAGACACAGAATTAGCAAGCTGTTAGTTTATTAGAAAATGCTCTGAGGATCAACAGCTCCAGAAGGCAAGAGAGGGAAGAAGGATGGAGGGATAATTTAGGCTGCAGTGCAGTCTTAGCAAGGCCTAGGCAGCCGGTGGGGGCACGGGGGACCTCTGACTCTCAGGTGACTCATCGTGGTTGTCCTAGGTTGTGGCAAGGGCCATGAAACTAAATGACATCACCTGGAAAGTAAATATAGAAAAGAAGCTCAAGGACTGAGTCTTGGAGAACTCCAGTTTTTGTACCATGACGTCAGCCAGTTGTCAGCTAGAGGCTGGCCTGGGAAGGGGGCGTGGGCTTGGCATTCTTCAGCCGAGGCCATTGCTGGAGTGTGACAGCACAGTACTGTCTGCCAGCAGCAGCCCCGGGGTCTGAGGGGTAAGTGCCTTACTTCTGAGGGGGCCCTGTGCTGAGCACGCCAGTGTTCACTGCCTCATCTCTCCCTGCTTTTTCTCATACCCCACATTCAGTCCAAGCAAGGTCCTTTCTGCTCCCCATATCCACCCCAAATCTGATGGCTCTGGCTTCTTCCTCTTCTACCAGTTTGACCCAAACCACCCCTGTCTCCTGCCTAGATTACGGTTGTGGGCTCCTGCCTCCACTCTGTACCTGACTCCGCACAGCAGAGTAACCCTTTTAATTAATGTCATTTGTGTATTTATTTTTGGCTGTGCTGGGGCTTCTTCGCTGCATGGGCTTCTCTGTAGATGCAGCAAGTGGGGACTGCTCTCTGGTTGCTGTGTGTGGGCTTCTCATTGCAGCAGCTTCTAGTGTGTACAGCCTTCACTGGTGGTGGCCCATGTGCTCAGTAGTTTTGCCTCCTGGACCCTAGAGCACAGCCTCAGTAGTTATGGCGTGTGGACTTGGTTGGCCTGTGGGATCTTCCCAGATGAGAGATCAAAGCCCTGTCTCCTGCATTGGCAAGCAGATTCGTATTCACTGAGCCTCCAGGGAAGCCCCGGAGTAGTCCAAGTCAAATCTGGGTGCCCCGTGCTCTGGCCGTCCTGCCCCTGAGAGTAAAGCCCCCCGTCGTTCCCGACCTCCAGGGCCCTCCTCGTGGCCTCAGCCCCTCCCCTGCCACTCCTCTCCTCCCTTCTCTGGCCTCTCCAGCCACGCTGACCCTACAGTCCAGTCTTCCGGTCCCTCTTGGCCTTCCTGTCTGCTCTCCTGGTGTCCTCTCTATTTCGTCAGTTTCTCCTCCTCTTTCTCAGTCAGCCAGTCTTGTAGGTTAAAAAGATGTCTGTCATCTCAGCAGTAACTTGGTCAAGGCTGTCCAATGAGAAAATCCCTGTAGAGCTTAGAAAAAGCTGAAGCCATTTGTTTCTACCGGTCTCCTTTATTCCTTCAGTGTAGGAGCATTAACGTATTGGGACGTAGAAACCGTTGTTGATGCCCAGGTTCATTGTCCAGTGCTCTCCCGCCCTACCTCCCACGATTCCAGGTTGACTTCTAGAAAACCCATTACTCCCACTGCAGCTGTGGTGGGGTCGAGGTCCTGCCCCTTCATACATGGAACTAATCATTTCTTGCTCTTTGTTCCCTGTACAGAGCTTTTCATCCTACTATAAAGGAGGATTTGAACAGAAAATGAGTAGGCGAGAAGCAAGTCTCATTTTGGGTATAAGGTAGGTGTGCTGCATAAGTGTTATTTTGTTCTGTGGCTGAGTTTGTCTTGAAAAAGGAGAAAATGTGACAGTAAAATTATCCTTATATTTTAAATTATGAATAGGAGGCAGAGGAGAAAATAGCAAAGTTTTACATCTCAAACCTTGAGTCTAAGAGATTATGAGTCTAAGAGATTATCCTACTACTTCTAAAAAAAAATCAGTCATAGTTCTGATGTGCCTTTATTCCTTAACAATGTTGTATTTGAACACTAAAATTTCAATGCAATTATCAAAATCCCTTATTGTGACATTAAATTCTTTCTGAATTCAGTTTTCTAATTTGATCTGTATCATATTTTCAATTATAACATGGAATCTGTTTCACAATTCTTCTCTAGTTCCACAATTTGACACCTAGCATATTTTATTATTTCTGTCCTTTATCGAGCCCATCTTTGCATGAAATGTTCCCTTGGTATCTCTAATTTTCTTGAAGAGATCTCTAGTCTTTCCCATTCTGTTGGCAGAAGATATTAAGAAGAGGTGGCAAGAATATACAGAAGAACTGTACAAAAAAGAGCTTCATGACCCAGATAATCATGATGATGTATGATCATTCACCTAGAACATTCGGAATGTGAAGTCAAGTGGGCCT
>SJYX01019336.1:35236-99571 GCA_006410675.1 Oreotragus oreotragus | reverse complement strand
AGGATTGGACATGGAACAACAGACTGGCTCCAAATAGGGAAAGGAGTACATCAAGGCTGCTTATTGTCACCCTGCTTATTTGACTTATATGCAGAGTACATCATGAGAAACGCTGGGCTGGAAGAAGCACAAGCTGGAATCAAGATTGCCGGGAGAAATATCAATAACCTCAGATATGCAGATGACACCACCCTTATGGCAGAAAGTGAAGAGGGACTAAAAAGCTTCTTGATGAAAGTGAAAGAGAAAAGTGAATAAATTGGCTTAAAGCTCAACATTCAGAAAACGAAGATCTTGGCATCTGGTCCCATCACTTCATGGGAAATAGATGGGGAAACAGTGGAAACAGTGTCAGACTTTATTTTTGGGGGCTCCAAAATCACTGAAGATGGTGACTGCAGCCATGAAATTAAAAGACACTTACTCCTTGGAAGGAAAGTTATGACCAACCTAGACAGCATATTGAAAAGCAGAGACATTACTTTGCCATCAAAGGTCTGTCTAGTCAAGGCTATGGTTTTTCCAGTAGTCATGTATGGATGTGAGAGATGGACTGTGAAGAAGGCTGAGTGCTGAAGAATTGATGCTTTGGAACTGTGGTGTTAGAGAAGACTCTTGAGAGTCCCTTAGACTGCAAGGAGATCCAACCAGTCCATCCTAAAGGAGATCAGTCCTGGGTGTTCATTGGAAGGACTGCTGCTAAAGCTAAAACTCCAATACTTTGGCCACCTCATGCAAAGAGTTGATTCATTGGAAAAGACTCTGATGCTGGCAGGGATTTGGGGCAGGAGGAGAAGTGAACGACAGAGGATGAGATGGCTGGATGGCATCACCGACTCGATGGACATGAGTTTGCGTGAACTCCGGGAGCTGGTGATGAACAGGGAGGCCTGGCGTGCTGCGATTCATGGGGTTGCAAAGAGTGGGACACGACTGAGCAACTGAACTGAACTGATGTTTTATTATACTTATTTCACCTTAGCAGCCATTTATTGTCTGACTTTGGACAGTGTAGGAGATAGTTAATGATCCTTTGTGATTACTGTATGATATCATTTAACACTGAAAGTTAAGAATACATCCCCTAACGTAGATAAACCAGTATCTATATTTGTTTATGTTCCCTAGAGCTCACTCAAAATTTTATTTGCGTTGGTTATAGTGTGTTACCTACAACAAATCTTACGGTGACTTAGTCAACATAATTAAGCAGACTAGATCATAAAGTTCTATATTGAGAGAATTTTTAAATCTCTTATAGGTTAGCAAATATTTAAAGCCAAAATGTTTTGTTATTTCTTATGACTAATCAAAAAAAAAAAAAAACACACAAAAGGTGGGTAGGAAAGAAACAGGTAAGTTTGGCCTAGTGCTTCATTTAAGTATAAAAAGAGATGAGCTTTCTCAGCAAGAATACAAAAAAAAAGAAATGATTTTAAGCAGGGGAACCACACTGTTAAATTATCTATGTTGTTAACTATTCTTTGGTTTAATATTATTCTGAATGCCACTGTTATTTTTCTGAGGTCCCCATATCATCCCATTCTGGATATGTGTATACAAAGTACATTACTAATCCAAACAAAAGTTTTTGTGGATATCATTTAATATCATCCAAGGTACTCCTGTTTTTCGGATAGATAATTCAGAGTTGACTTAAGATACATGGTTATTAAGTTTTATTCCATTGAGCAGGAAGCTGTACAGAACTTCACAAGGAAAACTGAGTGACTAACAGCACAGACTCTGATAACAGTGAATCTGGGTACAAATATCAGTTTTACCACTTGTTAGCTGCGTGGCCTTAGTCTCTCTCATTAGTTTCTACTGCGTAGGACTGCTGCAAAAATTAACACATAGGAAGTTTTTTTTAGCATAAACATAGCACTTAGTAACTCCTCAGTAGATATCAGCTAAGCAAACAGATTCTGATTCTGTCATGGAGGCACTGATTTTTACCTTTTATGCACTTCAGCTTCTTCATTTTTGATTTGCAATTAATACTACTTTGCTTTGTTGGAATAATGTAAAATGCCCTGAGTGGTATCTTTTTTATCAAAGAAAGAAAGTGGAGTGGTTCAGTCATGTCTGATTCTTTGCAACCCCATGGACTGTAGCCTAACGGGTCCTCTGTCCATGGGATTTTCCAGGCAATAGTACTGGAGAGGGGTGCCATTTCCTTTTCCAGGGGATCTTCCCTACCCAGGGATTGAACCCGGGTCTCCTGCATTGTAGACTAGACGTTTTACCATCTGAGCCACCAGGGAAGTCCTTTTTTTAAGTGCTTACCAAAGAATAGGTGCTGAATAAAAGTTGATCCCTTCTCTTCCTGTCTCTCATGAGTGCAAAGTCCAGATATTTGCCTTTAACACATTAAATAGAAAGGTAAAATTTATTTGCTTTCCTCTAGCCCTTTCAGTCAGGCAGTGTTGTTTTGAAGAGATTCTTTTAAGATGTGAGTACATTGCTGTGGTTCCATTTTCCTTGGTCTTAGAATCCAGATGATTTAGACTGTATGACAAGTAGGTAAAGATAAAATGGAGCTGACTCTGTTAACACCCTGTTTAAAAACAAAGAAATTCTCTTTGTTACTAGATGATTCTATGTTTTCTTACCATATTGAATAAAGCCTAAAATATTTTACTGAGTTGCTTGGGAAAACTTAACCTGCTATTTTCTGAAATTATACATACATTTGTGATTTTCAAACTTTCAAAAAACTTCTGTGGAACTCTCTTTAAGTGTTATTTAATAGACTAGTAGTAGAAAAAGGTGAAACCAAAGCTGCTTTATTTGCTGCAGAATCAGGGAACACTGCTCTGTTCTACACACCCTAATCCCCTACTCTCAGTCAAATACATTCCAGGGAGCAGTTTTAAATCCTTGATCTGGGCAAAATTATATTTCAAGTTCCATTTTCAGTTCATAGTGAAATTATCTATGCTGGAGATATAACAGAGCTACATTTAATTTTTAATGGTTTGTTTAAGAACTAAGATTCTCTCATTTAGGTAGGTGTTTATTTCTAGCAATGTATCTATTTCTTATAGGGTTTCCAGTTTCTTATTGTATAGTACAGCCTCTTATCCTCTTATGCTTTATATTTCTATTATGTCAGTTGTAATCTCTCCATTTTCATTTCTGATTTTACCTGAATTCTCTTTTTTCTTGGTGAATGTAGCTTCTGATTTGTCTGTTTTCTCTACATTCCACGCCCCTCCCCCCCGAAAAAAAGCTTTTGGTTTCATTGATTTTTTTTTTCTTTTTTTTGGTCTTTTAGTCTCTATTTCATTTATTTTCACCTTCCTTCTACTAATTTTAGGCTTAGTTTGTTCTTCCTATACTTCCCTGAGGTGTACGGTTAGGTTGTTTGAGTTCTCTTCTTTCCCCTTAATGTAGGACTTTGATACTATAAACTTTCCTCTTAGAACTGCTTTGGCTGCATCCCAGAAGTTTTAGTAGGTTGTTTCTTTGTCTCAAGATATATTTTTATTTATATTTTTGGCTTCTCCTTTAACTTAAGACTTATTTTTTTTCTTTATAGAAGAATACTTTATATGCTTATGTAGCAATTGATAGTGTATTTTTAGCATGTTTGATGGTCTGTTATTTAACCCCAGGAGATTAGAAGCAGCAAGTAACTGGCAAGTAACAGCTTGAGACTAGAATCCTGCCAGAATGGAGGAATGGCAACTGACAGCAAGGAACAAGGTGTTGAAAACAGAATGTAAACATTTTATGACCAATTAGTAGAAGGGCAAGCAAACCTCTACAGACCTTGAGAATTTCTTTCCTCTTAACTGATACTCGTGGTAATATTTTTTGAGTCATTCGAGAAATGCGAGATTAGATTATTTATACTTCACTTTTTTAATGTACATTTTTACTTATGAGAAAATTATAGCTCAGAGAGTTAAGTAAGCAAGACATAGTTTTATAGGTAATGAGCAATGGATTTAAACCTGTGTCTGAATATCTCTAAAAGTACCTGCTATTAGTCCCTGTAGTGTGTGTGGCTCATCCATACAGATTATTTTGAGTTTCATAGCAACCACCATGTGCTTTGAGTTAGCCACTGTTATTTCCGTTTGAGGCCCAGAAAAATAGCTTAGATAAGCTAGTGTAAATATTAAGTAGCTACACCAGGATTTTGTTACTATTAGTGTAAATTTTTTTCCTTGCCTGGAAAACGTACTAGAAAGAAGGATTTCCAGTACTTGAATAAATTAGGTTTTACATGGATAATTTTAGGCTTATTTAACTTTCTCCTTCAATTTTTGTTTAGAGTTTAGGCTCTCACAGCCAAGCTTTTCCCATAAATTTCTCACAAAACTAAATAAATTAATGAGCTATGAAGAGTTTTGAGATGTTCTGTTGAAAGATAATAAACTATTACGGAACATTTGCTACACACACCAGACCTTGTAGCACTTTGTTGGCATTGACTAATTTAATCCCTTGTAATTACTTTATGAGGACTATGTTGTTCTGGTGCTGTTTTACAATGAAGAAACTGAAGCACAGAGAGGGTATAAAATTTGGCCAAGGGTACCCCATCCTTCTTGGAGTAGGAAAAGGCAACCCACTCCAGTATTCTTGCCCGGAAAAATCCCATGGACAGAGGAGCCTGGTGGGCTCCAATCCATGCAGTTGCAAAGAGTCAGAGCTGACTTACTGTGTGAGCACACACACCCCACCCTTCATGGCCATGCTGGGATTAACATCCTGCTGTCTGGGAACTCTAGAGTTCAGATACCTGTTTGTTACTCATATGTACTGCCTTCCCCCCAAAGAGCTTGAAGCACAAGTTTTCACGCTCAAAGTAATAGTGTATAGACTATGATTNATTTGCTGCAGGATCAGGGAACACTGCTCTGTTCTACACACCCTAATCCCCTACTCTCAGTCAAATACATTCCAGGGAGCAGTTTTAAATCCTTGATCTGGGCAAAATTATATTTCAAGTTCCATTTTCAGTTCATAGTGAAATTATCTATGCTGGAGATATAACAGAGCTACATTTAATTTTTAATGGTTTGTTTAAGAACTAAGATTCTCTCATTTAGGTAGGTGTTTATTTCTAGCAATGTATCTATTTCTTATAGGGTTTCCAGTTTCTTATTGTATAGTACAGCCTCTTATCCTCTTATGCTTTATATTTCTATTATGTCAGTTGTAATCTCTCCATTTTCATTTCTGATTTTACCTGAATTCTCTTTTTTCTTGGTGAATGTAGCTTCTGATTTGTCTGTTTTCTCTACATTCCACGCCCCTCCCCCCCGAAAAAAAGCTTTTGGTTTCATTGATTTTTTTTTTCTTTTTTTTGGTCTTTTAGTCTCTATTTCATTTATTTTCACCTTCCTTCTACTAATTTTAGGCTTAGTTTGTTCTTCCTATACTTCCCTGAGGTGTACGGTTAGGTTGTTTGAGTTCTCTTCTTTCCCCTTAATGTAGGACTTTGATACTATAAACTTTCCTCTTAGAACTGCTTTGGCTGCATCCCAGAAGTTTTAGTAGGTTGTTTCTTTGTCTCAAGATATATTTTTATTTATATTTTTGGCTTCTCCTTTAACTTAAGACTTATTTTTTTTCTTTATAGAAGAATACTTTATATGCTTATGTAGCAATTGATAGTGTATTTTTAGCATGTTTGATGGTCTGTTATTTAACCCCAGGAGATTAGAAGCAGCAAGTAACTGGCAAGTAACAGCTTGAGACTAGAATCCTGCCAGAATGGAGGAATGGCAACTGACAGCAAGGAACAAGGTGTTGAAAACAGAATGTAAACATTTTATGACCAATTAGTAGAAGGGCAAGCAAACCTCTACAGACCTTGAGAATTTCTTTCCTCTTAACTGATACTCGTGGTAATATTTTTTGAGTCATTCGAGAAATGCGAGATTAGATTATTTATACTTCACTTTTTTAATGTACATTTTTACTTATGAGAAAATTATAGCTCAGAGAGTTAAGTAAGCAAGACATAGTTTTATAGGTAATGAGCAATGGATTTAAACCTGTGTCTGAATATCTCTAAAAGTACCTGCTATTAGTCCCTGTAGTGTGTGTGGCTCATCCATACAGATTATTTTGAGTTTCATAGCAACCACCATGTGCTTTGAGTTAGCCACTGTTATTTCCGTTTGAGGCCCAGAAAAATAGCTTAGATAAGCTAGTGTAAATATTAAGTAGCTACACCAGGATTTTGTTACTATTAGTGTAAATTTTTTTCCTTGCCTGGAAAACGTACTAGAAAGAAGGATTTCCAGTACTTGAATAAATTAGGTTTTACATGGATAATTTTAGGCTTATTTAACTTTCTCCTTCAATTTTTGTTTAGAGTTTAGGCTCTCACAGCCAAGCTTTTCCCATAAATTTCTCACAAAACTAAATAAATTAATGAGCTATGAAGAGTTTTGAGATGTTCTGTTGAAAGATAATAAACTATTACGGAACATTTGCTACACACACCAGACCTTGTAGCACTTTGTTGGCATTGACTAATTTAATCCCTTGTAATTACTTTATGAGGACTATGTTGTTCTGGTGCTGTTTTACAATGAAGAAACTGAAGCACAGAGAGGGTATAAAATTTGGCCAAGGGTACCCCATCCTTCTTGGAGTAGGAAAAGGCAACCCACTCCAGTATTCTTGCCCGGAAAAATCCCATGGACAGAGGAGCCTGGTGGGCTCCAGTCCATGCAGTCGCAAAGAGTCAGAGCTGACTTACTGTGTGAGCACACACACCCCACCCTTCATGGCCATGCTGGGATTAACATCCTGCTGTCTGGGAACTCTAGAGTTCAGATACCTGTTTGTTACTCATATGTACTGCCTTCCCCCCAAAGAGCTTGAAGCACAAGTTTTCACGCTCAAAGTAATAGTGTATAGACTATGATTTCCCTATCCTGTTTCTTGTAGATGTGTTTTTTAAGTTGAGACAAAGGACTGAAGAAAGGTACATGTAGTGTTGAATCTGATTTATTTTGATGGTTCGTAGAATGAAATGACAAGCTGTAATTTTATATTTATCCACAAGATGGTGAAATTCTCATTAGTTTTTAATTTCTTGAAACTCATATAGACTGTTAATTTATAATCTGCATTTGACGCTATTTGTTATAAGCACTTTCTTTTTACAGCCCATCTGCCAGCAAGGCCAAGATTAGAGCCGCTCACAGGAGAATCATGATTTTGAATCACCCAGATAAAGGTAAGTAAAATTCCTGTTTTTCATAATATGTGAATCAGAATATGGTCTGAATTTCTTTGTTTACTTAAACTCATTATAAATGATAATCGTTGAAATGGAAATTTATGTGTCACACGTATTGTGATTTTTCTTATAAATAAATGAGCCTTTAGATTGGATTTCAGTGACTCACAGAAGTGATAGATTTATAGTTATCAGCTTTTGAGAATTTAGTTCCTGATTTCTATATGTAACTTATTAACCCCTGTTTGAGGCTCCTAGCATTTTGATGGAAAAGAGAAAAGATGAATTGTGGACTCTTTGATTGTATAAACTGATTTGGGCATAATGAATTGTATTTGTTTAACCTTACACGTAAAAGCACAAGATTTAGAGGATATTCTTTAAATCTTTGCATGTATATCACACATGATGCTGAGTTTCTTAATTTTATTTTGGAAGGCTCAGAGGCTGAGCCATTTGTTTTTCACTGGCCAGGTTTTTAATGTAAATTTATCTTACAGAAAGACAATTATTATAACTTTAACTACACTACAGCTGCTTGAGAGAGAAAGCCCATATGTTCATTACTGTTTCTGCTCCACAATAACAGATGGTGGAAAGTTACACTGTATTTTAGGAGTCAAAAGTGGGGGTGGCAGGTGAGGGGGGCAGAGAGTGCAGGGTTTCTTGTATCCTTACAGACGTAATTTTCGAATTATTTTGAAAAAAGTTAAAAGCAAATTTTGGGTTCCTCTCCATCCTAACTGACTCCAAAATAAGGCATTCTTTTTTAGCTTTCTCACTTAATTGCTTACTGTAAAAATTCTTTTCACTAAATAGCATCTCCTTTAGTTTTTGCACTTGGTATTTCATGTGAATAAACCAGAGACTAAACTTTGATAAGAGGTTTTGCTTAAAATTTCTAAACAGCTTCAACAGTTACTGAAAGATCCATTCAACTAATTTACTTTGCATTGTGGGCTTTCAGAGTAATTGACTCAGAAACGAATGTGTTTTAAGGGGCTACTTGAAGCTTTCTGTCTCCTAAACATCTTCCATCCCTTCCAGGTCAAGTGTGTGGCATTTTCTGATTGATTGCAGGGGGATCAAGCACTTATGTCTTTCAGATGATTGACAAGTTATTGATTGTGTCTACTGGCAAAGAAGCTCTAAAATGTTTCTAAAAGAATATGTATTTTTAGATACTTTCAGTTAAAAAAAAAATGTTTATGTTTGTTATGAGCCAGTAGTGGTTAAAGAATTATTTCCTTTATTCTGAGATTGTATATTTATGAGAAGCGGGGCTGTTGGCTCCCCATAATGTGCTTACTGATATCCTCCAGTATGGTGGCACTGTGGGAGGGAATGGATGCAGAAGTGATATTCCCTGACTTTTGCCTTCTAGCTAGCCGCATAGGCTTGAACATCCCTTAATCTCTCTAAATGTCAGTGTTATCGTCTACAAAATGAATGGATTTTTCCTATGTCTTTTTTGGGTACATGATGTAATGTTTTTATGCTGTTGCTGCTAAATTGCTTCAGTCGTGTCCGACTCTGTGCGACCCCATAGACGGCAGCCCACCAGGCTCCCCCGTCTCTGGTATTCTCCAGGCAAGAACAAGAGCAAGTACTGGAGTGGGCTGCCACTGCCTTCTCCTAATGTTTTTATATACCTGTTCAGTTAATGAAGAACTCTATCTATTTGGATCACATTTTTAACTAATGAAAGATGCTTTTAATCAACAGTTGTCAATAACAGATGTGTTGACAACTGGAGACATCTTATCCATATAGTTGCTCTTTCATCCAACATTTTACAACATTTGGAGTTTCAGAGAGTTCTTAGACTTCTTAAAACCCATCCATATACTCATAGTTAAGAATTCCTGCTCTAGTAAAAAGTACAGTGATTTTAAGGAATATTGCAGCTACTTGAGGGAAAATAATGTATGTATGTTGGAGCTGGGAGATAATCATAAATCTGGAAACTGTCCCTTCAAAGGGAACGTTGTTTTGCTTCATTTTTAAAGGAAAGAAGATAATGGATTTTGTTGTTATTTTTACAATGGTTTACATATTCTGATTTCTAACTCTACAGTAGTTTTGTTTTTTTTTTTTCCAATGAATATTTATTTATTTATTAGTCTGCACAGAATCTTAGTTGTGGCATATGGGATCTAATTCCCTGACCAGGGAAGTGTGAGAATGGGCAGGCTTTCCTGGTGGCTCAGACCGTAAAGAATCTGCCTACAGTGCAGGAGACCCGGGTTTGATCCCTGTTTCTTGTAGATCCTCTGGAGGAGGGAATGGCTTCCCACTCCAGCATTCTTGCCTAGAGAATCACATGGACAGAGGAGCCTGGTAGGCTACAGTCCATGGGGTCTCAAAGAGTTTGACACAACTGAGCAACTAAGCACGTGAGAATCTGCAACTCTCAATTTGCCTCCTCTTTTTATAATTCTTCACCATATTTGCTTTGGCCAGGTCACCCTTGAGTGTTATATAGGTGGTTAAAAAAATCTGACTCCTCTACCCAATGCTTCTGAAATTCATGAATATTCTCCCTACCCCCCAAATGACTTTTCTCTTGGTTTTGCCACCAGCTGGTAAAACAAAAGCTAGAACTTCAAATGTGTGATCAATGATAATTTGTTACATATTTCATTATCACCTTGGGCAGAGAAAGTGACACCAGAAAAAATAGGTGTGGAAATGAAGTAAATTTTTTGTAACAGGTTTTAAGTGAGCATTCAGATGTACTTTGGTAAAAAGTAAATTTTGCCTTCTCTTTGAGTGAAAAAAAGTTAATGCAGTAAAAATGTCTCAGATCTTTGATCTAATGCCTTTAGAATACCTTTTAATTAGATTATAGTTTTAAAAATTACTGGAGAAAAAGATTAGTTGTTATGAAGTCAGTAGTAGTAGTGTTCGTCACTAAGTTATGTCTGACTCTTTGTGACCCCATGGACTGTAGCTCACCAGGCTCCTCTGTCCATGAAATTCTCCAGGCAAGAATACTAGAGTGGGTAGCAATACCCTCCTCCAGGGAATCTTCCTGACCCAGAGATCAAACCCGGTCTCCTCCATTGCAGGCAGACTCTTTACCATTTGAGCCACTAAGGAAGCCCATAAGAAGTCGCTGAAAGTAAAAGTCACATTTGACTCTTTGCAACCCCGTGGACTGTAGCCTCCCAGGCTCCTCTGTCCATAGAATTCTGCAGGCAAGATTTCTGGAGTTGGTAGCCATTCCATTCTCCAGGGGATCTTCCCAACCCAGGGATTGAACCCAGGTCTTCAACATTGCAGGTAGATTCTTTACTGTCTTGAGCCATCGGGAAGCCCAAGACAACTGGAGTAAGTAGCCTATCCCTTCTCTAGGGGATCTTCCCGAAGCAGGGTCTCCTGCATTGCAGACAGATTCTTTACCAGCTGAGCTACCAGGGAAGCCCCAGGTAACTTGAAATCAGTAGTCTGACATTAATGCCTAACAAAAGTACAAAGGAAAACAGACTAAGTTAACTTTGAAAAACTATGGAACCTCTCATAGACTACCTAATCCATGCTTCTCAAAGTGTGGTTTGCCTGTTCTTTCCAGGCCAGTTTGTTAGCTGTGTGCAAGAAATAAAAAACTAAAAAGTAAGCCTTCAGACATCTTTATACCCATTTGACATTGTTGTGACATCAAGTATGGGATACCTTTGTGTTTTGAAAAATATTGGTCCACCACAGAGTAGAAGACAATTTTTTTAAGTGCTTCACCATGCAACATCACTTTCAGTCTGTCTCAGCCTTAAAGGGATCACTATCTTGATGTATAATATCATAGGTTAGCTTTGTCTCTTTAATATCTAGTTATGTGGATCTGGCTGCTTTCGATCAACATTGTCCCTATCGGATTCATCCCTATTGTAATGTGGAGCAATTGTTTGTTCATTCTCATTAATGTAGCAGCCTTAGCAAGGTGTGCACTGTGGACCCCCAGATTACTCTTTTAGGAATTTATTCTTCCCCTTTTGTTTTTCAGGCCTTCTTTGGGTATACAAAGTAATTATTTTTTTAATTCTATGTGGTGGCTCAGATGGTAAAGAATCTGCCTGCAATGCAAGAGACCTGGGTTTGATCCCTGGGTTGGCAGGATCCCCTGGAGAAGGAAATGGCAACCCATTCCAGTATTCTTACCTGGAGAATTCCATGGACAGAGGATCCTGGTAGGCTATAGTCCGTGGCATCTCAGAGTCGGACCCGACTGAGTAACTATCACACACACACATGTATTTTGTAGGAAAGTAACAATTTTCAAACTCTTTGGTCTCAGATCAAAAAGTGTATCAATAAAAATGATCAACTAGAGAGATCTATCAGAGAAGGCAGTGGCAGCCCACTCCAGTACTCTTGCCTGGAAAATCCCATGGACAGAGGAGCCTGCAGAGGCTGCGGTCCATGGGTCGCTAGGAGTCAGACAGGACTGAGAGACTTCACTTCCCCTTTCATGCATTGGAGAAGGAAATGGTGACCCACTCCAGTGTTCTTCCCTGGAGAATCCGAAGGTCAAGGGAACCTGGTGGGCTGCCTTCTATATGGGGTCGTACAGAGTTGGACACGACTGAAGCATCCTAGCAGCAGCAGCAGCAGAAGCAGCAGAGAGATCTGTGAATTAGAAGAGATTCATTTTCTTCGGCTCCAAAATCACTGCAGACGGTGACTGCAACCATGAAATTAAAAGACACTTGCTCCTTGGAAGAAAATCTATGACAAACCTAGACAGCATATTAAAATGCAGAGACATTATTTTGCCAACAAAGGTCTGTATAGTCAAAGCTATGGTTTTTCCAATAATCATGTTTGGATGTGAGAGTTGGACCATAGAGAAGGTTGAGCACTGAAGAACTGATGCTTTCAAACTGTAGTGTTGGAGAAGACACTTGAGAGTCCCTTGGGCTGCACCGAGAAAAAAAACAGTCATTCCTAAAGGAAATCAACTCTTAGTATTTATTGGAAGGACTGATGCTGAAGCTGAAACTCCAGTACTTTGGCCACCTGATGGGAAAAGCCAACTCATTGGAAAAGACCCTGATGCTGAGAAAGACAGAAGGCAGGAGGAGAAGGGGACGACAGAGGATGAGACGGCTGGATGACATCACCAACTCAGTGGATACGCGTTTGAGCAAGCGCTGGGAGATGGTGAAGGACAGGGAAGCCTGGTGTGCTGCAGTCCTTGGGGTCACAAAGAGCTGGACAGGACTGAACAACAACAAAATTTAAATTCAAAAAAGATAAATACAATATTCTTTTAGGTCCCCAAAATCAACTGTATAAATACAGGAAAGAGACGTGGCAGTGTTTCACATTAGAGAGTCAATGGGTATTTTTTCTTTCAAAGGCTATAATATTCAACAGTGTAAAAGCCACTAAAAATAAATCAGTGTGTTCTTAAGCTGCATTAAAGAGCATACAGTATCTATATTATAAGACTGAATATTACCACAACCTTCTGTACTTGTCACTCATGTATTCTAGCCAGTAAGTTTTGGCGGGTAGTTAGGCAGTAAAGGCTAATATGGAAAATGCCACATGATAAGAGCTTTTAATAAAATAAACCATAGTAGTTGGACGGATAGAGATCGGCATTTGGAGAGGAGAGAGTTGCAGTATTCGTGATAGCCTAAAAATTCTCTCTAAGGAGATCACGGACTCAGTGGACACGAGTTTGAGCAAACTTCAGGAGATGGTGACGGACAGGGAATCCTAGTGTGCTGCAGTCCGTGGGTTGCACAGAGTTGGACACGCCCGAGTAACTGAACAATAAATTGGGAGCTGGGCAGTGTTCTAGGCACTGGCACTCAGCAGTGGAAAAAGTGATGTTCAGGCAAAGCAGTCAAGGTAATCTGATATCAAAAACTGTTGGACTACAGTTTCTTCTCAGAGGTATAATAGGAGGTATTCTTTTATTGTGTAATAGGTAGAACCCTTTCGGACTTCCAACTCTAGGTTTCTGTGATTCTCTAATGATCTGATAAACTGAATCAGGCTCAAAGTATCCTTCAGAGCCTTCTGTCTCTGTTTATTTTTTTTAATTATATTGCGATATAATTCAAGTACCAGATGATTCATCTACTTAAAGTGTACAGTTCACTCAGTCAGTCAGTCAGTTCAGTTGCTCACTTGTGTTCGACTTTTTGCAACCCCATGAATTGCAGCAAGCCAGGCCTTCCTGTCCTTCACCAACTCCCGGAGTTTACCCAAACCCATGTCCATTGAGTCAGTGATGCCATCCAACCATCTCATCCTCTGTTGTCTCCCTCTCCTCCTGCCCTCAATATTTCCCAGCATCAGGGTCTTCTCAAATAAGTCAGGTCTTTGCATCAGGTGGCCATAGTATTGGAGTTTCAGCTTCAGCAACAGTCCTTTCAATGAACATTCAGGGCTGATTTCCTTTGAGATGGACTGGTTGGATCTCCTTGCAGTCCACGGGACTCTCAAGAGTCTTCTCCAACACCATAGTTCAAAAGTATCAATTCTTTGGCGCTCAGCCTTCCTTATAGTCCAACTCTCACATCCATACATGACTACTAGAGAAATCATAGCCTTGACTAGATGGACCTTTGTTGGCCTTTGTTTCTGCTTTTTAATATGCTGTTTAGGTTGGTCATAGCTTTTCTTCCAAGGAGCAAGTGTCTTTTAATTTCATGGCTGCAGTCACCATCTTCAGCGATTTTGGAGCCTGAGAAAATAAAGTCTCTCACTGTTTCCCTACCTACTTCCCATTAAGTGATGGGACCAGATGTCATGATCTTTGTTTTCTGAATGTTGAGTTTTAAGCCAACTTTTTCACTGTCCTCTTTCACTTCCATCAAGAGGCTATTCAGTTCCTCTTCGCTTTCTGCCGTCAGGGTGGTGTCACCTGCATGTGTGAGGTTATTGACTTTTCTCCCGGCAGTCTTGATTCCAGCCTGTGCTTCACGTTCACTAGTCTGGCGCGTATGGATGTGTGCCCGTTACCTCAGTTTCAGAGCATTCTCCTCCTCTCAGAAGGAGCCCGGTCGCCCTTCAGCCCCGCCCCCACCCCGCCCGCGTCTCCTCAGTAAGAGGCCGCCTGCGCATGACCGTGTGCGGACGCCACACTGACACCCTTTGCGTTGTAATACATTTTCATTCTTTGAAATGGGAGTCCTCTTACTTTATTCTTCTTTTGTAAGATTGTTTTGGGTATTCTGGGTCCCCTGCAACTGTAGGTGAATTTTAGAGTCAGCTTGTCAGTTTTGGCAAAGTTGACTGGAATTCTGATAAGAGATTTTGTTGAATCAGTCAGTTTAGGGAGTACTGCCTAAGATCTTAATGTTAAATCTCTGTATCCAAGGACATGGGATGATTTTTCATTTACTTAGATCTTTAATTTCTTTAAATAATATTTTGTAGTTCCAAAGTGTTTTATTCTTTTTGATGCTGTTGTGAATAAAATTATGTTCTTTATTTTTGGATTGTTTAATGTGAATGTATAGGAATATCATTCATTTTTAAATATTTGTTTATATTCTTCAGTCTTGCTGAACTTGTTTATTCCAGTAGGTTTTGTTTTTTTAGTAGGTTCATTCGGATTTTCTAACTGTAAGACTATGTCATCTGTGAATAGTTTTATTCCTTACCAATATGGATGCAATTCATTTCTTTTTCTTACCTATTTTACCCTGACTAGAATCTCCAGTACAGTATTGAAAAGAAGTTGTAAGAGGGGACATTCTTGTCTTGTTTCTGATCTTATGGAAAAGCATCCACTTGCCTAATAATGGGTATTAGGTGAAGTGTGGTATTATAAGCTGTGGGTTTTTCATAGATAACCTTTATCAGATTAGGAAGTTCCTTTCAAGTTATTGAGCCTTTTTATCATGAAATGATGTTGGACTTTGTCAAATGCTTTTTCTGCATCTATTCAGATTATTATGAGATTTTTGTTTTTATTCTATTGATGTAATGAATTACATTAATTGATTTTTGGCTGTTAAACCAACCTCTCATCCCTGAGAAAAATACCACTTAGTCATGGTGCACGGATATTTTTAACGTGTTGCTGGATTTAGTTTGCTAGTATTCTGTTGAGTCTTTTACATTCACATTCATAAGAAATATTGATCTGTAGTTTTCTTGTGATGTCTTTGTTTGGCTTGGTATCAACATAATATGGGTCTTATAAAACAAGTTAGAAAGTTGTTCCTTCCCCTTCCATAATCCATCTCACCTGGATTTTCTTTGCATAAATTTTTGATTACTGATTCAGTTTCTTATAACAGGTCTATCAGATTATTTGTTTCTTCCTGAGACAGTTTTAGTAATTTATGTCCTTTGAGGAATTTGTCTAATTTTGTAGTTTAGGTTATTGAGATTTTTTCCTTTTTTAATACAGACATTTACAGCTATAATTGCCTTCTTAGCACTACTTAAGTTATAGTCCATAAGTATTTCTTTCTCAAATTTGTCCTTGTTATTGATTTATAGGGGCTTCCCAGGTGGTGCTAGTGGTAAAGAACTCATCTGCTAATGCAGGAGACATAGGAGATGTAGGTTTGATCCCTAGATAAGGAAGATCCCCTGGAGGAAGGCACCCCACTCCAGTATTCTTGCTTGGAGAATCCCATGGACAGAGGAGCCTGGTGAGCTACAGTCCGTAGAGTCTGGAAGAGTCAAACACAACTGAAGTGCACGCACGCATTGATTTCTAATTTCATTCCGTTGTAGTTGGAGAATATAATGTATTGTGTCTATCCTTTTACTTTATTGAGGTTTGTTTAATGGCTTAGCATATGATTTCTCCTGGATATTCTCTTGTTAGGTGGGGTGTTCTGCAGGTGTCTGTCAGGTCTCGTTGGTTTTAAGTGTTGTACAAGTCTTCTACTTCCTTGTTGATCTTCTGTCTAGTTCTGTCCATTATTGAGAGCAGGACATTAATTCTTATTGTTGAATTGTCTGTTTCTCTGTTCGTTTTTGTTTCATGTGTTTTGACGCTCTGTTGGGAGTGTGTGTGTGTGTTTACGTGTGAATACGCATGCATGTGCACTCAGTCGCTCGGTCTTGTCCAACTGTTTGTTGCCCTGTGGACTGTAGTGCACCAGGCTCCTCTGTCCATGAGATCTTCCCAGCAAGAATACTGGCATGGGTTGCCATTTCCTTCTCCAGGGGATCTTCCTGACCCCAAGACTGAACCCTGTTCTCTTGAGTCTCCTACATTGGCAGGAGGATTCTTTACCACCGCACCACCTGAGTGTAATTGTTGTATCTCTTTGTTGTTCAGTCGCTCAGTCATGTCCAACTCTCTGTGGCCCGTGGACTGCAGCATGAAGTCCATGTTATATGTCTAGTAACATTTGTTATAAAGTCTCATGAGTATAGCCATTCTAGCTTTTCCATAGTTGGTATTTCATGATACATTTTTTTCCAATTCTTTTATTTGTGATTTTGAATCTAAGGTCTGGCTCAAGACTTCCCTGGTGGTCCAGTGGTTAAGACTTAGTGTTTCCACTGCAAGGGGCACAAATTTGATCCCATCCCTGTTCAGGGAGCTAAGATACTGCATGCTGTACAGCATAGCCAAAATAATAATAATAAAATTATTTTTATTGTTTTATGTAAAGTCTATCTCCTGTAAAAGGACTATTGTTGGATCATGTTGTTTTAATCCAACCTGACAATGCAGTGACTGATTGGATTGTTTAATCCATTCACATATGTTATTGATATAGTTTGATTTATTTCTGCCTTTGTTTTCTGTCTCGTGTCTTTTTTGGCCCTCTGTTTTTCTTCCTTTATGTTTTCTTTTGTACTGAGTGAATATTTTCTAATGTAGTATTTTGATTTTATTACTTCATTATTTTTGAGGGTTTTTTAAAGTGATTGCTCTAGGGTTTAACCATATACATCTTAAGTTTCCAGAATCAGCTTCAGATTTAGACAAGCTTAATTCTTGTACTATATATAGAAATAATACTTCTATATTTCCCCATTTTATGGTATTATTGTTATACATATAACATCTGCTAATGTCACAAGCCTAACAGTACATTGTTAGGATCATTACTGTCTTCCGTCATTTTCTCAATCTGTAACACCTTTGCTCTCTTACATATCTCCTTTGTGCTATTAATAGCACATGTAATATGCATGTATTATATTTCTATATGTTATAGGCCCAATAATACGTCTTATGCATATTATTTTATACCATTACCTTTTCCATCAGCTAACAGAAAAAAGAAAACTAGGCATTTATATTGTCTTTTATAATTACACAGTTATATTACTAGTGCTCTTTGTAGATATCAATTTAAATTACCATCTGAGGTCACTTTCTTTCAACCTAAAGAACTTCCTTTATTTCTTCTAAAGTGGATCTGTTAACAGTAAATTCTTTCAGTTTTTGCTTATCTAGGTTGCTGTCTCACCTTTGTTTCTGAATAACAGCTTTACTGAATAACGGGCTCTTGGTCCACAGCTATTTCTTTGAGGACTGTGATTAGGTTATTCCACAGCCTTCCTGTCCTCCATTGTTTCTGCTAAATTAGCCTTTTATTGTATTGGGCTTCCTTTATAAGTGACACGTTGTCTTTCTTTTACTACTGTTAAAAGGTAAACTGAGGCATATTAAAATTTTTAATTTTTAAAAACAGAGCGAAAAATTGATTTGAATTTGGCAACACCAAACTGGAAGTGGTGAGGAGCCCTCTAGAGGAAAGACTTCCATGGAAGAGGCAGAGCAAAGAAGGAGTTACTTGATTGGCATAAGAATTTGCTTTACTTGGACAGTCCTAGTTGGCTCTGTGTGATTAGTTGTGCTTGGATTTAATCTCTTAATGTTGAGAGACTTATTGGCTTAGGGTTTAGTTTGATTATATAGTCTCCTAGATTCCACTGCTGAATAGGATACAGTCCCTGCCATTAAGGAATTGTCTACTAGTAGGAGAGACGTGGCTCAGATGGTAAAGCGTCTCCCTGCAATACGGGAGACCCAGGTTTGATCCCTGGGTTGGGAAGATCTCCTGGAGAAGGAAAGGGCAACCCATTCCAGTATTCCTGCCTGGAGAATCCCAGGGACGGAGGAGCCTGGTAGGCTACAGTCCATGGGGTCGCAAAGAGTCTGACAAGACTGAGCGACTTCACTTCACTTCTTCACTAAGGCACTAAAGCCACCTCAGTCTAATGGCCTCTCTGCTTATTTAATTTAATGATACCTTCCGATTTTCTTGACCTCTCTCCCCTTCCCTCTCTCTTTCCTCTCCTTAACCCTTCCTATATTTTTCTAGTCCCCCGGTCCTGGGCGCAGGAATCTAGTTGAGGGGCTCTCAGCCTGAGCTGGAGATTGGAGACTGATCACCTCCTCTTGGCAGAGAACTCAAATTCTGGTTCTGGTCTGGTCTGATTTCTGGTAGGGCCGAGTTCTAGCCCTCCCTTCTCTGGAGGCCCAGGGAAAAGTCCCATAACGCCTGGTTATCTGTAAGTGGCGGGAGAGTCTGTAATGCTACCCCGTTTGTCCCCCTCTCCCGCCTCCTCCCCCTTCTTCTTTCAACCTGGCTTCCTTTCCTCCCTTGAAATCTTTGATGTTAGTACGTGGATCTGAAGTTCTGTGTCTCTATAGGAGGTTTTCTGAGAGACTGTATTCTTGTATTTAAGGGCTTCCCTGGTGGTGCAGAGGTTAAAGCATCTGCCTGCAATGTGGGAGACCTGGGTTCGATCCCTGGGTTGGGACGATCCCCTGGAGAAGGAAATGGTATTTCCAGTATTCTTGCCTGGAGAATCCCATGGACGGAGGAGCTTGGTGGGCTACAGTCCACAGGTCGCAAAGAGTCAGACACGACTGAGCGACTTCACTTTCACTTTCCAATTTTCTCCTTGTCTTCAACTTTTAGCATTTTTTTATGGTGTGTGTATTAGGTCTTATTAGATTCATCCTACTTGGAGTTTGAGATTCTTGGGTGTATAGGTTATTATTTTTCAATAACCTTGGAAAGTTTTTAGCTACTATTTCTTTAAAGACTTTTTTCCCTCCTTTCCTCTCCTGGTACTCCCATTTCATGTGATTTATGGAATTCACGATGTCCTGCATTTCCCTGAGGCTCTGAAGGTCGAGAAGATCCCCTGGAGAAGGAAATGGCAACCCACTCCAGTATCCCCTGGAGAATCCCATGGATGGAGGAGCTTGGTGGGCTACAGCCCACGGGTCACAAAGAGTCGGACATGTCTGAGCAACTTCACTTTCACTTCACTTTCAGGAGTATTATTAATAGTTATATCAGGCCTAGCTGTAAACTCCACCTTATGAGCTGGATGGGCTTCCAACTCAAAATACTTACTAATGGGAGCCTGATGAGCCGCAGCACAATTTTATATGAAGCAACACTAGTAATTATTCTTTTATAGGTTCTCTTAATAAATAGATCTTTCACCCTTAAAACCCTCATCACAACACAAGAACATTTACAAATAATCTTCCCATCATGACCCCTAGTTATATGATTTATTTCCACTCTAGCAGAAACTAACTGAGCTTTCTTTTTGACTCTGAACTTGTATCAGGTTTCAACATAGAATATGCAGTAGGTACATTTGTTGTATTTTTCTTAAGCAGACATTATCAGAATAAACATTTTCACAATAATCCTGTTGCTAGGAGCACTCCATAGCCCTATATACCAGATCTATACACAACCAACTTCATTATCAGAACACTATCACTAACAATCTTTTCCTATGAATTTGGAAAAAAAATTCATACTACTAACGCTTGTTGTTGTTGTTCAGTTGCTAAGTTGTGTCCAATTCTTTGCAAACCCATGAACTGCAGCACAACAGGCTTCCCTGTCCTTCAATATCCCCCAGAATTTGCTCTAACTCATGTCCATTGAGTTTGTGATGCCATGTAACACTATTCCAAATCATATGACACGTCTCGTTACCTATTATAATATCAGGCTTCTACAGTACCAACCATCCCTCCATAAACATAAGTATGTCTGATAAAAGTCACTTTGATAGAGTAAACAGAGGTTTAAATTCTCTTACCTTTAGAATCATAGGAATTGAACCTACCCTTAAGAACTCAAAATTCTTTCTGCTACCATATAACACCATCTATAGGAAAGTCAGCTAAATGAGCCATTAGGCCCATCCCTAAAATGTTGATTTATACCCTTCCTGTACTAATAAGTCCCATCACATTATCATCATCCTAATAACCATTACCTTAGGAACCATAACAACCAGATCCCACTATTAATCTGAATTGCTTTTGAAATATACTAGCCATTCAGTTCAGTTCGGTTCAGTTGCTCAGTCATGTCAGACTCTTTGTGACCCCATGGATTGCAGCAAGCCAGGCTTCCCTGTCCATCACCAACTCCTGGACCTTATTCAAACTCATGTGCATTGAGTCAGTGATGCCATCCAACCATCTCATCCTCTGTCATCCCCTTCTCCTCCTGCCTTCAGTCTTTCCCAGATAGCTGGTAAGAAGTTGCTGTATAACACAGGGAGCCTAGTCTGGCACTCTGTGAAAAAACAACCAAAAAAGGTGTTAAGAGAGACATGAGAATTTCAAAACCCAGAAGTCATAGAAAAACAGTAGACCTACTGATTATATAAAAATTAAAAAATTCTGAATGATAAAGTGACAAACTAAGAAGAAAAGAATGCCAGGTCTATGACATAGTAAGCCAACCCACTCCAGTACTCTTGCCTGGATATAGGAGCCTGGCGGGCTGCTGTCTATGGGGTCGCACAGAGTCGTACACAACTGTAGCGACTTAGCAGCAGCAGCAGCAAGCCAACCTCCTGAATATGTAGGTAGCATTTACAGACCAAGAAGAAAAGGAAAAGTACAACCAGTAACAAAATGGGCAAAGTATTTTTATCAAACAGTTCACATAAAAAGTCAGTAAATATACTTATTGTTCATTTGTATTTCTATTTAAATTCTTAGCCCATCTTTTTTAGTCTGGTTATTATTCTCTTATTGAGCTACAAAAATTCTTACATATTTTAGAGATTTTGTGATGTGAAAGTCACTCAGTTGTGTCTTACTCTTTGCATGGAATTCTCCAGGCCAGAATACTAGAGTGGGTAGCCTCCTACCCAACCCAGGGATCAAACCCAGGTCTCCCACATTGCAGGCAGGTTCTTTATCAGTTCAACCACAAGGGATTAACCCTTATCAAATATGTTTTGCAAATATTTTTCCTCATTCCACGAGCTGCCTTTTCACTATTTTGATTATTTCCTTTGTGTGCAGAAGCTTTTTAGTTTGATGTATATTTCCATTTGTCTCTTTTTGCTTTTGTTGCCTGTGTTTTTCCTGTCATACCCATGATATCACTGCCAAGAACAATGTCATGAAGCTTCCCCCTTCTTTTTTTCTAGCAGTTTTACAGTTTCAGACCTTAAGTTTGTCTTTAGTCTGTTTTAAGTTGATTTTTTATAAAATAAAGTCCCAACTTCATTACTTTGCATGTTGACATCCAATTTTCTCAACATTTTAAAATAGACTCTCTCTCCCCCATTGTGGATTCTTGGCACTCTTGTTAAATATCAGTTGGCATATATGCATGGATTTATTTCTGGAGTCTGAATCTGCCTGCCAATACAGGAGACACAAGTTTGATCCCTGGGTGGGGAAGATCCCCTGGAGGAAGGAAATGGCAACCCACTCCAGTATTCTTGCCTGGGAAATCCCATGGACAGAAGAGCTTGACAGGCTATAGTCCATGGAGTAGCAAAGAGTTAGACATGACTTAGTGACTAAACAACAATTCTTTTCCATAGGCCTATATTTGTGTCCTTATGCCAGTGACATACTGTTTTGGTTACTGTAGTTTTTTGGTAATATATTTTGAAATCAGAATGTGTGATGTCTCCAGCTTTGTTCTTCTTTCTCAAGACTGATATGACTATTTGTGGCCTTTTGTGGTTCCATCTGAATTTAGAGATGTTTATTATTTCTATAAAAAAATACCATTGTAAAATTTTGATAAAGACTGCATTGTCAACATCAAAAATCTTTAGAGAATTGAAAATCAAAGCCACAGTAAGACATCATCTTATACATGTTAGGATGGTATGGAGAAATGGAGTATTTTCTGCCCTATCAATTCACAATGGTGTCACAGCGAGGAACTAAGGATGTGAGTAATCAAATTGCAGGATGCTGGCTCCAGATAGCTGAGATGCATATGAAAGGAATGATATCAATAAGCCCAGACTTAGAAAATGATTTCAATATGAAAATGATTTCACTAAGCCCCCAAAGTGCTAATTTTCTTGAGATAATCTGGTTTTCCTTAATTAACAATAATCTTTTGATGTTCAGACTACCTGCCCCTTGCTGCAAACTTCTATATAAGCAGACTCTTCCCCATGACTCCTTGGAACAGCTGTCTCAGGGTTACTAGAGATGCTGTCTCCTGAGCTTGAAGTCCTAAAAAATTCCCACCAAATAAAACATAACTCTCACTTTCTAGGTTGTGACTACTTTTTTAAATTGACAATGGCTATTATCCAAAAACCAAAAGATAGTGTTGACGAGGATGTGGAAAAAATGGAATTGAATTGAAAAGTAAGTATAAATATAGACTAGATTTCAAAGACTTCACATTAAAAAATGTAAAACATTTAAAATATATTTGGAATAAATAAAATATATTTTGAAGTCGATTTCACTTTATCTTTTAAAATGTTTAACTACTAAAAAATTAAAAATTATATACGTGGTTTGTGTTATATTTCTGCTGGAACATACTGTTTAATACCAAGAGTGTTTTTCCTGAAGTCAAGTTTGGCACAGTAAGTCTGCCAATGTTTGAATCCTCAAAACTTGCTAAGAACATACCAATATGTTCGATTTTTTCATCAATGACCTCACAGTGGTATGGCCACCGTGTTGGGCTCAGCGGACCAGAAGATGAGACACCATATAAATCTCGTGGTTTACGAAGACGTGGCACCCATCTCCCTAGCTGATATTCCAACAGTATCTGTGTAGTCCGGGGGAAAAATGGGTCGCTAATAGAGTCAGCTGAAAAAGGATTCAAACACAATCATGAGTGATAAGAAAGATAAACACCAATTCCTATAATCATTTTACATAGTCTTTTTTTCTAATAACATTAATTTATGAATACTTGTGGATATAGTTATAAAATGTTATATTTCATGGCATTTAAAAAAATAAAAGATTAATGAAATTTTAAAATAATTTTCACAATAGCTAGAAAATATCTGTTGACCTTATATACTATTAATTTATGCTAAATTCTCACTGCTACTCCAAAAATACTTGTTTCTTACAATTTTTCTAGCAAACTGTCTATGGCTAAGCCTTCTTAAACTTAATCAAACTAAGGCTGCAACATTTGTCTAATGCATTAAAAGACACACACTGACCTTAATTCCTGACCACCTACTGGAACTATATTCTCAGAGCTTGCTAGTGAACTCTGAGATACAACTTCTCAATTCTCATTTCAGGGTCACTATGTGATCTAACCCCAGGAAAATATTTGCATAAAGTACAATGGGGTTGTTCCAAGTAGGTAATGCAGTGGCCATCTTTTTATGGGATAATTATGGACCATCAATGTGATGTTGATAATCATCCCTCTTTAAGCTCTGTTCCCTTGTTTTTTGAATGATGCTACACTTCCTAGTTTTCTTCTGTTTTCCACATACTTGGTTCTCCATTTTGTCTCACTGACTCCTTTGCTCTTTCACCTCTGAAATGTGGGTTTTTAGATTTAATTTTTGCCTATTTTTCGTATGATAGCAGATATATCAATGGCAACCCACTCCAGTATTCTTGCCTGGAGAATCCTGTGGACAGAGGAGCCTGATGGGCTGCCGTCTATGGAGCTGCACAGAGTCGGACATGACTGAAGCAACTTAGCAGCAGCAGCAAATATATCAATTGGACTAGGAGTCAGACAAACAGTTCTATTCTACCACTCTGTTTTTACATGATTTTGGTTGGCCAATGCAGCCTCTTTGAACATAAATCTTACTGTATGCAAATAAGGGATAATAATACCTTCCCTTGCTACTTCTCAGGACTTTTACTTGGATCCATTTATCCAACAGTTATTAATCATCTAGCATTCCATTGTGTGAACAGACAACATTTTGTCTAATTTACAGTATGACTCAAAAATGACAAGGTAGCTATTTATGACTTAGAAAATAAAATTAGATTTGTACCTCTCACTATTTTGTCAATTCATATAGAAATTAAATATAAAAATTCAAACAAGTAGGTAAAAGGACTTAGAGGAAATTTAGAAGATGATATTCATGATTTTGGCATAGAGAAGGTCTTTGTAGCTTTTAAACAGGTATAAAAATAAAGAGCCATAAATAAGTAACAATAAATTTAACATCAGAATAATTCTAAGTAATAGAAAGAAGGTAAACAAAGTTAACAAAGAATCATTATGAATGAGCAATTCATAATAAGGTAGAATATAAATACTCAAGCATAGGAAACAATTCTCAATTTCTGTAGCAATCAAGAAAATGTTAGCTAAAATAGTGAGTTACTGTCTTTCTTCCAACAGATAGGCAAAATTTTAAAGAGAAAAATGTGGGGGAAGAAGTCTGCAAAATAGTACTATAACTTTTCTATGAGTGTGGGTATAAGTATGTATACAAGTGAAAAGTAAAAGGTCTAGAACGGTACATACCAAACTGAGAACAGTGGTTATCTCAAAAAGGAAGATCCGTTTTAGCATGGTGGTGAAAATGATCAAATAAAGAGATAAAAACCTTATCTTCAATTTCAGAATATCTCTGATATGTGAATATTTAGAAGAAATATTTTAATGTATATTTGAAAATAAACAGTGTAAAAATTAAAAAATCAAGTATACATCAAGATGGTCATATACATGTACATTTGCAAATGAATGACTTTATTATAGAAACTCTTCACACAGGCGTACTTCATTTTACATAAGGATGTATTTCCAAAACATAATGTTTAGGAAAATTAAAATTTGAATCATATTGTAGTTGCATTTAAAGGACTAATTATCTAAAGAAATGTCAAGGTGGACTTTCCTGGCATTCCAGTGGTTAAGACTATGCTCCCAATGCAGGGGAACTGGCCAAGGAACTAAGATCCTGCATGCCACCACAGAGCATGGCCAAAAAAAAAAAATGCAATGTCAAGGTAAATTCTTATGTTAGGTGAAGTCCTCTATAACGACCACTTTCATTTAGTTTATATAAGAATCAAACAAACCTTAAAAGTTTGAACTTCAGGGGAAGATCAAGATGACAAAGTAGGACCATGAGGTGCTCACCCCTCCCAACAAATACATTTAAGAAAACCTCCATGTGGCACAATTCTCAGAGAAAACTAACTGGAAACTGGCAGAAGGTCTCCTATACAACTAAAGCAGCAAGAAAGACCTTCATGTAACCTGGTAAGATATATTAAAAGGGCACCAAGTCAGGTAGGACTTGTGCCTCTGAGAGGGATCTGTAAGGAAGAAAATGTTGTGTGGGCAGACCCTTACCCTGGGGAGGGAGCAGACAGACTCACAATCAGGGCATCCCCGTCCTGGGTCCTGCACAAGGAGACAAGCCCCCTTGCCTGCTGGGAAATCCACTAAGACAGAGAAAAGGGCTGGAGGAACCTAGACTCTTCCTGTGAGGGGCGCACATGGTTGACTGGGTGGAGCTGGCAGCTCTGCCTTGCACTGGCAGCTGCTGCCTTGCTGCACTTCCCAAACCGAAGGGGTGAGCACCCTGTCCCCACTCACTCCATACCACAACCTGGCATCAGATAAGGGCAAAGATTTCGTCTAACTACACAGAATCAGACCAGGGTGCCTGGGTGTGATGCAGGCAGAGCTGTGAAGACCATTGTTAGTGTGTACACACCAGGCAGTGCCACAAGAATGTGTGAAGCAGCTAAGTGCTAAACCTTGGGTACACAGGCCGTGGTCAAGAACATGCCACAGCTTGTTTCCCAGTGACTGTGCTCAGGCTCCGTCCACCCCACACTGCAGCTCAGTGCCAGATGCGGGGCAGACAGGTCCAGGGAGAAGTGTGCCAGAGAGGCAGCCCAGGTCACAAGGTAGCAGCACAGCCACCTCAATTCCTGCAGCCACAATGTCCACGTCCTCAGCCCCAGTCTACTCCACACCACAGCCCTGTACTGTATCTGGGACAAACACAATGGACAAAGGGATATGACTTTGAGCTGCTTCTGAGAGGAACTGTGGATACTTACCCAAGTGATGCACAGGTGCACTGTGACCACAGGAGCACACTTGCTTCAGCAATCACCTCCTTTGGGAAGGGGCATACACTCAAGGGTCGTGGAGCCTTTTCCGACCCAACCCTCAGCACTTCTACTCCAAAAACTGGGAGCAGACAGAACCCAATTGGGCAATGATGACCACAAAGAAAGAGAAACCTTAGCCTACGTGGTGCACACCCTCTAGACACTACGAAACCAATCACACCTCTTCACTTATCAAGGGGTAAAGTGACCAAGCTGCAAGTTCAAAAAGGAAGTTTAAAAATGCTAAAGAAATGATGCTATACATAGAAAATCCTAAAGACGCTACCAGAAGAGTACTAGAGCTCAATAAATTTGGTAAAGTTGCAGTATACAAAGTTAACACACAGAAATATCGTGTGGAAATTCCTATACACTAACAATGAGAGATCAGAAAGAGAAATTAATGAAACAATTCCATTTACCATCACAGAAACCAATCACACCTCTTCACTTATCAAGGGGTAAAGTGACCAAGCTGCAAGTTCAAAAAGGAAGTTTTAAAAATGCTAAAGAAATGATGCTATACATAGAAAATCCTAAAGACGCTACCAGAAAAGTACTAGAGCTCAATAAATTTGGTAAAGTTGCAGTATACAAAGTTAACACACAGAAATATCTTGCGGAAATTCCTATACACTAACAATGAGAGATCAGAAAGAGAAATTAATGAAACAATTCCATTTACCATCACATCAAAAATAATAACCTACCAAAGGAGACAAAAGACCTGTTCTCTGAAACTTATTAATATTAGACACTTATGATAGAAATAGAAGATGACACAAATAGATGGAAAGATATATGATGTTTTTGGATCAGAAGGATCAATATTGTCAAAATGACTATACTACTACCCAAGGCAATCTACAGATCCAGTGCAATCCCTATCAAATTACCAATGGAGTTTTTCACAGAACTAGAAAAAAACTTTTTTCAGTTGGTATGGAAACACAAAAGACCCCAAATAGCCAAAGCAATCCTGAGAAAGAAAAATGGAGGTAGAGGAATCAGGCTCCCTGACTTCAGACTATACTACAAATCAGTATGGTACTGGCACAAAATGCTGATGCTGGGAAAGACTGAAGGCAATACAAGAAGGGGACAACAGAGGATGAGATGGTTAGATAGCATCACTGACTCAGTGTGCCAGGAGCCAGCATGAGGAGTCCCGCCTGTGGCAAAGGTCATGAGGTTAAGGGGCCCGACAGGCAAAGGCAAGTCGGGCCTTAAGGGAGCCTCCCTGAATCTGCTCATGGCGTCTGCCCCAAAAACCAGAGTTTGCCTGCCTTGCTGCATTATGCCTTTCAACTATACTTCTGACATTACGGGGGGCTATCCCCCACCACCTCTCTCTGTAAAGGAGTTAACTTAGGACTCCAGTAATAAATCTCCTGGGCGTGTTTCAGTCCAAAAATTCCTCTGATGGCTCTCTAGCCTGCCTGGACAGGATTATCTGGCCACATGTGATTGTTTACAGCCTCCCAACCGTGAGAGGCACGAGATGCTTTAAACTTTCTAAAAACAGATTCTTTTGAGAAGTTAGAAAATTATTAGTATAGTATTAGCGAGTTAGTTAGAAATTATATTGGTGAGGGGTTTCATTGCTGAGTTAATGATTGCCGCCAGGCCTCCATATCCTTAGGCACCTGGGAGTATGTTAATCAATGTAATTGGAATGTAGAAAAAGAAATACAGTAGTTTTGATGTTACCAATACTCGACTTTTTGAGTTAATGAATTTTCTCTTTTGTTATAGATCACTGTACTCCTCTTTGTTATAAATCATTGTGTCCTTGCTATGTAAAAATGTAACTTTATCACTATCTTAAGACTAAATAGATCTTAAGGGGAAACAAGTTTTCTGATCAATTAACCTTTATCAATAGAAAGAAAGGTGGGGCTATAAAATGTTAATCGGTCTCCAGACCAGAAGATATTGTAAAACAAATATAAGACCCTTGTAAGAACAAAGATATGCTGAGGACACATTTATCTCTATGTACAACTAAAAGTATAAAAGTGGACCTGAAAAATAAAGAAACGGACCAGTTCTTGGAAAGACTGGTTTCCCCCGTGTGGTCTTTTCTCGTTCTCTTCTTTTCTGGCTGAATTCCCATCTGGAGTGTGGAGGCTCGCCATGTCTACTTACTTGCCCTGGCTTCTAAGACCCACGCGAGAGGGAGCCCAAGGCGGGGCACCCTCCATTATTCAAGCGGGAGCTGGTGGCCTACGTAGGTGGTGCAAACTCCTTGTCTTGGAGTTTTATTGGTTCTCTGCATAAACCAAGTTATTCAGCCTCTTTTCTCTACTTATTTTCCTACTACGCTATTTCTTTCTAATCTCCCTCCATATCTTTAATTAAGCAATTAACTCCTCAGATGCCGACGCCGTCTCCACTTCGAATTCCCTGGATTCACCGGGGCTGGACCCTGGCATCAGTGGACATGAAATATGAGCAAACTCCGGGAGATAGTGCAGGACAGAAGAGCCTGGCATGCTGCAGTCTATGAGATCACAAAGCTTCAGACATGACTTAGCGACTGAACAACAACTGGCACAAAAATAAACATGTACATCAATGGAAAAAGACAGAAAACCCAGAAATAAGCCCCTACCCTTATGGTCAATTAATCTATGACAAAGGAGGCAAGAATATACAATAGAGAAAAGACAATCTCTTCAATAAGTTGTGCTGGGAAAACCAGACAGCTACATGTAAAAGAATGAAATTAGAAAGTTCTCTAACACCATACACAAAAATAAATTCAAAATGGGTCTTCCTGACCCAGGGATCGAACCTGGGTCTCCTGCAATACAGTCAAGATTCTTTATGGTCTGTGCTGCCAAAGAAGCCCATTTATGTGATTATATGCTAAAGAGATATGTTAGAATTACAGAAACTCCCTGCATTGATTTTTGTCTAAGACAGCAGGGATGAGCTGCTGCTTTATTCTGTAGTAAACATGGGACTGTTTTCATTTCTTGACTCTTCTGTAAATCTCTGTCAGTTTTGGATCATAGGAAACTATGTTCAGGCCTCTGAGATTGGGCCCACCCCGACCCAAGGAGCAGGCTTGGTGGGCTGCAGAGGGCATGATGGAGGTGTTCACTTCCTCTTCCTGTGCCCTAATCACTCAGACATGGCTTCAGCTTAAGCTTCGAGCCTTTATTCTACACCACAAACAATCCCCCATAAATTAAAACACATCAATCTCTTTGCGGACAGTGTCTCTTGAGTCTGGGCCAGTCTTCTCCAGGAGGTGGAGGGATATCCACAGTTCTAGGGGTATCGTGAGGTTTCTATCAGAAAGGTCTGCTCAGCATCTTGCATTCTGGCAATCTAGCCTCAGCTCAGCTGATCAGTCGTGTCTGACTCTTGGCAACCCCATGGACTGCAACACGCCAGGCTTCCCTGTCCTTCACCAACTCACGGAGCTTGCTCAAACTCATGCCCATTGAGTCGGTGATGCCATCCAACCACCTCATCCCCTGTCATACCCTTCTCCTCCAGCCTTCAGTCTTTCCCAGCATCAGTCTTTTTCCAATGAGTCATCTCTTCACATCAGGTGGCCAAAGTATTGGAGCTTCAGCTTCAGCATCAGTCCTTCCAATGAATATTTAGGATTGATTTCCTTTAGGATTGACTGGTTGGATCTCCTTGGAGGCTAAGGGACTCTCAAGAGTCTTCTCCAACACCACAGTTCTTCGGCACTCAGGTTTCTTTACAGTCCAACACTCATATCCATACATGACTACTGGAAAAACCATAGCTTTGAACTAGATGGACCTTTGTTGGCAAAGTAATGTCTCTGCTTTTGAATATGCTATCTAGGTTGGTCATAACTTTCCTTCCAAGGAGCAAGCGTCATTTAATTTCATGGCTACAGTCACCATCTGCAGTGATTTTGGAGCCCCTCAAAATAAAAGTCAGCCACTGTTTCCCCAACTATTTCCCATGAAGTGATGGGACCAGATGCCATGATATTAGTTTTCTGAATGTTGAGTTTTAAACCAACTTTTTCACTCTCCTCTTTCACTTTAATCAAGAGGCTTTTTAGTTCTTCCTCACTTTCTGCCATAAATGTGGTGCCATATGCTTATCTGAGGTTATTGATATTTTTCCCAGCAATCTTGATTCCATCTTGTGCTTCATTCAGCCCAGCATTCCACATGATATACTCCACATATAAGTTAAATAAGCAGGGTGACAATATACAGCCTTGAAGTACTCCTTTCCTAATTTGGAACCAGTCTGTTGTTCAATGTCCAATTCTAACTGATGCTTCTTGACCTGCATACAGGTTCCTCAGGAGGCAGGTCAGATGGTCTGGTATTTCCATCTCTTTAAGAATCTTTCCATAGTTTGTTGTGATCCACATAGTCAAAGGCTTTGGTGTAGTCAATAAAGCAGAATTAGATGTTTTTCTGGAACTCTCTTGCTTTTTTGATCATCCAGTGGTTGCTGGCAATTTGATCTCTGATTCCTCGGCCTTTTCTAAATCCAGCTTGAACATCTGGAAGTTCATGGTTCACATACTTTTGGAGCCTCACTTGGAGAATCTTAAGCATTACTTTGCTAGCGTGTGCTGCTGCTGCTGCTGCTACTAAGTTGCTTCAGTTGTGTCTGACTCTGTGTGACCCCATAGACGGCAGCCCATCAGGCTCCCCTGTCCCTGGGATTCTCCAGGCAAGAACACTGGAGTGGGTTGCCATTTCCTTCTCCATTGCATGAAAGTGAAAAGTGAAAGTGAAGTCGCTCAGTCGTGTCTGACTCTTCACGACTCCATGGACTGCTAGCGTGTGAGATAAGTGCAACTGTGCGGTAGTTTGAACATTCTTTGGCATTGCCTTTCTTTGGGATTGGAATGAAAACTGACCTTTTCCAGTCCTGTGGCCACTGCTGAGTTTTCCAAATTTGCTGGCATATTGAGTGGAGCACTTTTACAGCATCATCTTTTAGGATCTGAAATAGCTCAACTGGAATTCTATCACCTCTTCTAGCTTTGTTTGTGGTGATGCGTCCTAAGACCCATTTGACTTCACATTCCAGGATGTCTGGCTCTAGGTGAGTGATCACACCATCATGGTTATCTGGGTCATGAAGATCTTTTTTGTATAGTCCTTCTGTGTATTTCTACCAGTGTTCTTAATATCTTCTGCCTCTGTTAGGTCCATACCATTTCTGTCCTTTACTGTGACCATCTTTGCCATGAAATGTTCCCTTGGTATCACTAATTTTCTTGAAGAGATAAAAAACTAAAAATAGAACCACCATATGATCAAGCATCCCTTCACAGATCACAGCCTTGTCCTAAAGAAGGAGCTTGAATAACCCAAAGAAGCTATGAGCCATGCAATGCAGGGCCACCCAATACAGATGGGTCATAGTGGAGAGTTCTGACAAAACGTGGTCCACTAGAGGACCAAATAACAAACCACTCCATCCAGTATTCTTGCCCGGAGAAACCCATGGATAGTATGAAAAGGCAAAAACATACGACACTAGAAGGTGAGCCTGTCAGGTTGAGAGGTGTCCAATATACTACTGGGGAAGAGCCGAAGGCAATTACTAATAGCTCCAGAAAGAATGAAGCAGCAGGCCAAAGCAGAAACAACACTCAGCTGTGGATGTGTGTGATGGTGAAAGTAAAGTCCTATGCTGTAAAGAACAATATTGCATAGGAATCTGGAATATTAGGTCCACAAATCAAGGTAAATTGAACATGGTGAAGAAGGAGATGGCAAGAGTGAACATCAGCATCTTAGGAATCAGTAAACTAAAATGGATGGGAATGAGCAAACTTAATTCAGGTGACCATTATGTCTACTACTGTGGGCAAGAATCCCTTAGAAAAAATGGGGCAGAATAGTAAGGAGAGATAAGGTAGCCTTAAATGAACACTGCAAGAAAGTAGAGGAAAACAACAGACTGGGAAAGACTTAGACAGCTCTTCAAGAACACTGGAGATATCAAGGGAACATTTCATGCAAGGACAGTACAATAAATGACAGAGATGGCAAGGACCTAACAGCAGCAGAAGGTATTAAAAAGAAGTGGCAAGAATACACAGAAGAACTATACAAAAAAATGTCTTAATGACCCAGATAACCATGATGGTGTGGTCACTCACCTAGAGCCAGACATCCTGGAAAGTGAAGTCTAGTGGGCCTTAGGAAGCATTGCTATAAACAAAAACTAGTGGAGGTGATGGAATTCCAGCTAAGCTATTTAAAATCCTAAAAGGTGATGCTGTTAAAGAGCTTCATTCACTGTGTCAGCATTTTTAGAAAACTCAGCAGTGGCCAAAAGGCTGGAAAAGCTCAGCTTTCATTTCAGTTCCAAAGGACAGTACCAAAGAATGTTCAAACTACTGCACAATTAGTGCTCATTTCACATCCTAGTAAGATTATGCTCAAAATCCTTCAAGCTAGGCTTCAGCAGTACACAAACAGAACTTCCAGATGTACAAGCTGGGTTTCGAAGAGGCAGAGGAATCAGAGATCAAACTGCCAACATTCACTGGATCATAAAGAAAGCAAGGGATTTCCAGAAAAACATCTACTTCATTGATTATGCTAAAGCCATTGACTGTGTAGATAACAATAAACTGGAAAATTCTTAAAGAGATGGGGATACCAAATCACCTTACTTATCTCCTGAGAAATCTGTATGAGGGTCAAGAAGCAACAGTTAGAACCTTACATGGAATGACTGATTGGTTCAAAATTGGGAAAGGAGTATGATAAGGCTGTATATTATTACCCTGTTTATTTAACTTATATGTGCCAGTGGTACAGAACCTGCCTGTCAATGTAGGAGACTGTAAAAGATGTGAGTTTCATCCCTGGGTCAGGAAGATCTTCTGGAGAAGAGCATGGCAACCCACTCCAGCATTCTTGTGTGAATCCCATGGACAGAGGAACCTGGTGGGCTACAGTCCACATGATTGCAAAGAGTTAGACATGACTCAAGTGACTTAGCACACATGATTTAGCATGCACACATGCAGAGTACATCATGCAAAATGCCAGGCTGGATGAATCACAAGCTGGAATCAAGAATGACAGAAGAAATATTAACAACCTCAGGTATGCAGATGATACTACTCTAATAGCAGAAAATGCAGAGGAACTAAAGAGCCTCTTGATAAGGGTGAAAGAGGAGAGTGAAAAAGCTGGCTTAAAACTCAACATTCAGAAAACTGAGATCATGGCATCCAGTCCCATCACTTCATGGCAAATTGAAGGGGAAAAGTGGAAATAATGACAGATTTTATTTTCTTGGGTTCCAAGATCACTCTGGATAGTGACTACAGCCATGAAATTAAAAGACTTGCTCCTTGGAAGGAAAGCTATGACAAACCTAGACAGCATATTAAAAAGCAAAGACATCACTTTGCCCTCAAAGGTCCATCTAGTCAAAGACATGGTTTTTCCAGTAGTCAATATGGATGTGAGAGTTGGACCATAAAGAAAGCGAGCATCAGAGAGCTGATGCTTTTAAACTGTATTAGAAAAGAGTTTTGAGAATCCATTCAACTGCAAGGAGATCAAGCCAGTCAATCCTAAAGGAAATCAACCCTGAATATTCATTGGAAGGACTGAAGCTGAAGCGCCAATACTTTGGCTACCTGATGCAGAGTCAACCCATTGGAAGAGACTTTGATGCTGGGAAAGACTGAATGCAAAAGGAGAAGTGGGTGGCAGAGGATGACATGGTTAGATAGCATCATCAACTCAATGGACATGAATTTGAGCAAACCTTGGGAGGTAGTGAAGGACAAGGAAGCCTGGCAGGCTTTAGTCCATGGGGTCACAAAGAGTTGGACTTAGTAACTGAATTTAGTAACTGAAAAACAACATCATGATCTGGCAATCCCACTCCTGGGCATATATGCAAAGACCATAATTTGAAAAGATAATGTACCCCAATGTTCATTTCAGTACTATTTACAATAGCCAAGACAAACAGCAAACTAAACGTCCATTGACAGAGGAATGGATAAGATGTGGTACATATATACAATGGAATATCACTCAGCTATAAAAAAGAACAAAATAATGTCATTTGTAGCAATATGGATGGACCTAGATATTATTATACTAAGTGAAGTAAGTCAGACAAATATCATATGTATCACCAATGTATGGAATCTAATTTTTAAAAATGATACAAACAAACTTATTCGTGAAACAGAAATAGACTGATAGATTTTGAAAACAAACATGGTAATCACAGGGGAAATGTTGTGGGGGAGGGATAAATAAGAAACTTGCGGTTACATACAGACCACACCGGTTACATACAGACTGCACCATGTGTAAGATAGATAACGAGAAAGGACCTACTGAATAACACAAGGAATTCTACTCAATATTCTGTAATAAACTTTATGAGAAAAGGATCTGAAAAAGAAATGAATATAGTATATGTATTACTGAATCACTTTGTTGCACACCTGATACTAACACAACACTGTAAATCAATTCCAGTAAAATTTTATTCCAATAAAATTTTCCAATAAAATATTCCAATAAAATTTTAAAACAAACAAAAAGAACCCCAAACAATCTAGTCAAAAAATGAACAGAAGACTTAAATAGATATTTTTCCAAAGACACAGAAATGGCCAACAGGCACAGGAAAAGAGGCTCACCACTGATAATATTAGGGAAAAGTAAATCAAAAGAACAATGAGGTTATCACCTAACACAGGTCAGAATGACTATCAAAAAGTCTGCAAAGAATAAAGCTGGAGAGGGTGTGGAGAAAAGGGAACGCTTATACACTGTTGGTAGGAATGTAAATTGGTGCAGCCACTATGGAAAACAGTATGGAAGTTTCTTAAAAAGCTAATAATAGAACTTCCATATGATCTAGCAATCCCATTCCTGGGATTTATATCCAGAAATAACTAAAACTCTAATTAAAAAAGAGACATGCATCCCAATGTTCATAGCAGCACTATTTATAATAGCCTAGACTTGGAAGCTACCCAAGTCCCCATCAATAGATGACTGATTTAATATGTATTGTATATAGACACATATATATAATAAAATATTACTCAGCCATAAAAATGAATGGGATATGGCCATTTGCAACAATATGGACCTCAAAAATACATTGATGGACCTTGAGAACATTATACCTGTATGTATGTAAGCCCAAATTCCTTATTTATCCCTCCCCCACATTTCTCCTGTGGTAAACATGTTTGTTTTCAAAAATCTATCAGTCTATTTGTTTTGTAAATAAGTTCATTTGTATCATTTTTAAAAATACCTGTGAAGTAAGTTAGACAGAGGAAGACAAACTTCAATATAGTTTATATGTAGAATCTAAAAAATAATACAAACAGATTTATAGACACAGAAAACAAATTTATGGTTATCACAGGGGAAAGGAAGGGGGAGGGATAAATTAGGAGTATGGGATTGACAACCTACTATACATAAAATAGATAAAAACAAGGCTTTACTGAATAACACAGGCAATTACATTATCTTCTAATAACCTATAGTGGAAAATAATGTGAAAAACTATATATATTATATATATAACTGAGTCACTTTTCTGTATACCTGAAACAGAATATTGTAAATCTCCTATACTGCAATAAAAAAAAAATGTTCGAACTCCAGAATACTCTTATTAAAAATACATCTCTCCTTACCAATAACAGAATAATAATTCCTGTGTTATTCACTGACTTTTTTTTTTTTAGCTTTCTCTCATTTTTCATCTACTTAAGGTCTTATCAGAAAGAGAAGGGAGAATATATGAATAATTTCAAACCTGTTAAAAGTGCACACTGATGGATGTCTTCATTTACAAACTTCATAAAAGTATCCTCATCCTAAAACAAGAGAATTTTAAAATATTTCTATTTTAAAAACAGCTTTCCAATCCAGAAATATTTTACATCTTAATGCCTAGAACTGAGTGTGTCATTAATCTTTAATAAATGAAAAAGGATTATTATCAGCTGTTGGTCTCAAATTACCCAACACTTTGAATATCCCGAAACAAAGTTTTCATCTTTTATTTCTCTGCTTCCACAGGCAAGGCCATATTAATGATTGTAGAGAAGAAACAGTTTAAAGATTCTTGATAAACCTGGCAAAACAGCTCAAATTCAATATAAAATTAACCAGAAAATGGAAGAAAGACAAGAAACCCAGAAAGCTGCGGACTTAATGGATTATACCTTATTTGCGGAGTTTATTTTGGGACCTTAACTTACACAGATAATTTATACTTTACTAAAATGTGAAGGGAATTTCTTAGAAATATGTACAGGAACCAGAAGAAATATCTTTAACTACTGCTAAACTATTCTGTTTAGAAAGAGAAACTACTGTTTCCCCCCTCCCCGCTTTCTTCCTCTATGTACTTTTGCTACATTACTGCCACATGAAACCTATTATGGTGACACACAGCAGGTTTAGAAATAGGAGGTCCTACTATTAAGATAACTCAGAGAAGTCTTACCCAAAATACTTTCTAAAAAAAAAACCCAATATAGATTCTCTTTTTACATAGGGCATACTGCACACAGTAACAGCTTTGCTTTCAATCAATTTATTTCCCAGATTTAAGTATCCAATTGATTGTTAATCAATTGAGTTTATAACATTTTTACTGGGAATTTGTATTTTATAACAAGTTTTAAGTAGGATAAAGTTGAGAAAAACATACTGATTCATCTTCATCACTGATTGTTCTGTCTGAATAGTCTTCCTTTTCTGAATCTTCTGACATCTCTTCCAATATCTGGCTCGAAATTTCTTTTATTATGTAGGTCGGCTATAAAACAATTTGTAAGGAACTTGTTTGGCAGTTTTCTTTTTAAGCACACATTAAATGTTTACCCCCAAATATATTCAATTAATAGTGACAAAAGGTTTCTCTATAAAGTATATTAGGACACAGCTAATTAAACCTTTAATTTCAAAGATTTAAATATTTTCTATTTTTATTACAGACAAAAATCACACAAAAAAACAAGTAAATAATTTAATTGAAAAGGGAATTTTCAGGGTACAAAGCCAAATCATTTACATCCTCTGCTGCTGCTGCTAAGTCACTTCAGTCGTGTCCGACTGTGTGTGACCCCATAGACGGCAGCCCACCAGGCTCCCCCGTCCCTGGGATTCTCCAGGCAAGAACACTGGAGTGGGTTGCCATTTCCTTTTCCAATGCATGAAAGTGAAAAGTGAAAGGGAAGTTGCTCAGTCGTGTCTGACTCTTCGCGACCCCATGGACCGCAGAGCCTACCAGGCTCCTCTGTCCATGGGATTTTCCAGGCAATACCATACAGAGATAGAAAGTTCAGAATGAGCCTGAGGCATTAAAAAAAAGATCATGAATAAAAGAAAATTTACAATTACTGATTCGGGCATTGAGTTTCAACAATAGTTATTTTTTTCTGCGTAATTTTTCAAATGAAAATAGACTTTTATTCTCTGTATTTTGGTTGATATTCTGTAGATACTGTCTGTTCTAAATATTCGGTTGTAAGTCTTACTGGAATTTCAGTCGTTATCAGAAGGCTGTACTGACAACGGCCATTAATCCTCCCTACGCGAGTATTCTCTTAAATGGTAAAGACAATGAAATAACAGAAATCGCTTGTCAAGAGTCTACTATTTTTGAGAGACTAAAGGAATTTACTAATTTTGAAACTATTGGTTTACGCTCTTTTCTACAAAAAGGGTTTTAGAGCGTGGACTACATAAAGACGCTCTTTTCAACAAAGTGTTTTAGAGCGTGGACTATATAAAGCCCAAGCTCCATAGCGGAAAAACTACGAATACAACAGAGAAGTCTGTCTTATGGATGAGACCTTCAGTAGTAGAGACTCAAGGTTCTGTTTGGGGACCACAACTCCAATTTTGGAAAACTAAACTGGTATAAATCTTGGTTCTGTCTTTCTACGTGAAAATACGAGGCGCACCAACTTGCTGCAGGGTAAAACCTGAGCGGCAGGGACGCCACAGACAGGCGGATCTCAGCGGCGCTCCCTCCGCGCGCGTCTTCTACCTCAGAAGCGACACAGCCGGCACCGCCCCGCCCAGTCGTGCGGGGGCCTTCCGCGGGCAGGAACAACTCCCTCAGCTGGAAGGACAGGGAAGCCACAATTCCCGGGGGGCCCAAGTGTTCCTCCCACACTCACTTCGCGACCCAGCAGTGGGGGGAAGGGCACATTTTCTCGGGCGCTATCTTTCCCCTTAGGGACTGTCCCCCTCGGCACTTCCCTGTCCCGTCGCGGCCACCTCCTCCCCCTCGCCAGGTCAGTCGTCCCGCGGCCCGGCAAGCCGCCTCTACCTTGCCGGGAGCCGCAGCTCTGCCCCAGACGCCAACAGCCCCGACACTGGATAAAACGCTACTGCAGTTGAGCAGCCCCCGCCACGCCCTTCACCTCGCAGCGCGCCGCACTCGTTACCAGGGCAACGGGGTCACCCTCGCGAGACCTCGGGCAGACCTAGCTACGCTGCATTTCAGCTGAAGTAAAGCACAGGCTGGAATCAAGATTGCCGGGAGAAGTATCAATAACCTCAGATATGCACATGACACCACTCTTATGGCAGAAAGTGAAGAGGAACTAAAAAGCCTCTTGATAAAAGTGAAAGTGGAAAGTGAAAAAGTTGGCTTAAAGCTCAACATTCAGAAAACGAAGATCATGGCATCTGTTCCCATCACTTCATGGGAAATAGGGAAACAGTGGAAACAGTGTCAGACTTTGTTTTTCTGGGCTCCAAAATCACTGCAGATGGTGACTGCAGCCATGAAATTAAAAGATGCTTACTCCTTGGAAGAAAAGTTATGACCAACCTAGATAGCATAAAAGCAGAGACATTACTTTGCCGACTAAGGTCCGTCTAGTCAAGGCTATGGTTTTTCCTGTGGTCATGTATGGATGTGACAGTTGGACTGTGAAGGCTGAGCGCCGAAGAACTGATGCTTTTGAACTGTGGTATTGGAGAAGACTCTTGAGAGTCCCTTGGACTGTAAGGAGATCCAACCAGTCCATTCTGAAGGAGATCAGCCCTGGGATTTCTTTGGAAGGAATGATGCTAAAGCTGAAACTCCAGTACTTTGGCCACCTCATGAGAAGAGTTGACTCATTGGAAAAGACTATGATGCTGGGAGGGTTTGGGGGCAGGAGAAGAAGGGGATGACAGAGGATGAGATGGCTGGATGGCGTCACGGACTTGATGGATGTGAGTCTGAGTGAACTCCGGGAGATGGTGATGAACAGGGAGGCCTGGCGTGCTGTGATTCATGGGGTCGCAAAGAGTCGGACACGACTGAGCGACTGAACTGAGCTGAATTGAAAGGGAGAGCTGTACTTGGATGGCATCACCGACTCAATGGACTTAAGTCTGAGTAAGCTCTGGGAGTTGGTGAAGGACAGGGAGTCCTGGCCGTGCTGCAGTCCATGGGGTCGCGGGGATTCAGACACGACTGAGGGACTGAACTGAACTGAAAGGGAAAGCGCTAAAGATGACCGGAGCTAGGGAGAGAGGCACAGGCGACAAAGTATACCTCTGGCTGCGGGAAGGTGGCTAGCAAGAAATTATAGGGGCAGAGGAAGGAAGGTGTTTGTCCCCACGGTGCTGCACCTCTGCTGTCTGCCTTTTCTCTTCTCCGAGGAGACAGTGGAGCAGACTGGTTAAGCCTTGTGCTTTGTTGAACTTTATTTGTAGCCACACTGAGCTGGCGTTTTGCACAGTTGTGTGGCCAATAATCTTTATTGGATTTGGAAAATGAGACTTTTCTTTTTCAATGTCTGATAGAAGAGTCAGAGATATACCAGGGTAAAGTCTCGAGATTTTTATCAGCTCAGCGATTCTTTAAGAATAATAATCATGGTTCAGTGGATAAAGAATCTGCCTGCCAATACAGGAGACGCAGGTTCAATCCCTGGGTCTGGAAAATCCCCTGGAGAAGGAAATGGCAACCCACTCCAGTATTCCTGCCTGGAGAATCCCATGGACAAAGGAGTCTGACAGGCTACAGTCCACGGGGTCGGAAATGGCTCAGACACGTCGTAGTGACTAAACAGCGACAACAGTGGTACGGAGGACATTATGCAAATCACATTATGTGTACTGTTTCATCTAATTAAATATGGTCTTCCCATAACAAACAGTCATTTTTCCTGTATATTCAATCTTTATTTTTTCCCCCTGGTCTTTAGCTTACTGGGTAGTTTATTTGGAATAGTTTTCCAAGTACAGCTAAAAAAAAAAACTTTGGTGCCTGCATGAGGCATTATGTGTCATGAGATTTGTAATATTGTAGAAATGGAGATGATGGACCATAGCAAGTTTCACAGTAGAATAAAGAGCAAAGTAATAGCTTAAACATGGAAATAGATTAATAATGTGTGGTTAAGTATTGTCAGTTTCCAAAAAAATAATATAATTTTTTGAGTTCGGAGGTTTGGAAGATTGGTCCTTCCAGAAAAAGAAATAGAGCACATTATTAGATCGCACTTTCTTAGAAAATAATAACCCTTTATAATTGTACCTGGTTTTATGTCATCAGTTCAGTTCAGTCACTCAGTCATGTCCTACTCTTTGTGACCCCATGAACTACGGCACGCCAGGCCTCCCTGTCCATCACCGACTCCTGGAGTCCACTCAAACCCATGTCCATTGAGTCACTGATGCCATCCAACTATCTCATTCTCTGTCGTCCCCTTCTCCTGCCCTCAATCTTTCCCAGCATCAGGGTCTTCTCAAATGAGTCAGCTCTTGCCATCAGGTGGCTAAAGTATTAGAGGTCATACATGTTACTAAAGATGATATGCATAGACAATTTTTACATATGGAATCTATTTTGTATTGGATTTTAGAGTCAAGATTGCAAGCCATAGTGTCAAGACACACAAGGTGAAACTCCAAGAAATGATCTAACCAGGTTAAACAAGAAATGGATTGCAGGACTGGAACTTAGGTCTCAAGATCTTTAGTTCAAATGTTTACACAATCATATTTCAAGTGATCCTACAGAGAAAAATTTTACTGTGTAATAAAAATTTAAAAACTTTGAAAATTGTTTTTACTCATTCTTTCATTAATTCCACAAGTATTTATTCAATCCCTACTACTTTCCAGGCATTGTTCCCTGTGGAAGGCTTTTGCAGGGAATAAAACAGATATTCCTTGTGGAGATTATGTCCTAACTGGGAGAAGACAGACCAATCAGTTCAGTCGCTCAATCGTGTCTGACTCTTTGCAACCCCATGGACTGCAGCACACCAGGCCTCCCTGTCCATCACCAACTCTCGGAGTTACTCAAACTCATGTCCATTGAGTCAGTGATTCCATCCAACCATCTCATCCTCTGTTGTCCCCTTCTGCTCCCGCCTTCAATCTTTCCCAGCATGAGGGTCTTTTCCAATGAGTCAGCACTTCACATCAGGTGGCCAAAGTATTAGAACTTCAGCTTCAGCATCAGTCCTTCCAATGAACATCCAGGCTGATTTCCTTTAGGATGAACTGGTTGGATCTCCTTGCAGGCCAAGGGACTCTCAAGAGTCTTCACCACCACAGTTCAAAAGCATCAATTCTTTGGCACTCAGCTTTCTTTATAATCCAACTCTCACATCCATACATGACTACTGGAAAAACCATAGCCTTGACTAGATGGATCTTTGTTGGCAAAGTAATGTCTCTGCTTTTAATATGCTGTCTAGGTTGATCATAACTTTCCTTCCAAGGAGCAAGCGTCTTTTAATTTCATGGCTGCAGTCACCATCTGCAGTGATTTTGAAACTCCCCCAAATAAAGTCTGCCACTGTTTCCACTGTTTCCCCATCTATTTGCCATGAAGTGATGCGACCAGATGCTATGATCTTAGTTTTCTGAATGTTGAGTTTTAAACCAACTTTTTCACTCTCCTCTTTCACTTTCATCAAGAGGCTTTTTAGTTCTTCACTTTCTGCCATAAGGGTGGTGTTAAAAAAAAAAAAAGCACCCAGGTGATAATAATTGGCGTAGAGAGAAATAAAAAGGAAAATTAAAGTGCATAGGGAGTACTCTGGTGAGTGGGCCTCAGTAGGTGTGGCTCTCTTGATGAGCAATCCAGGAAAGTCTCTCTGAACAGACTTTTGAGCAGAGACCTGAAGCAAGGAAAGGGATGAGCCACGTGGATATCTAGGGGGAAACCTTAGCAGGCAGGAGAATCAGCAAGAACAATGGTTCTGAGAGAAGACCATGTTATGAATTATACTAGACAGTACTGTTTAGCCCAGGGGTCCCCCATGTATGGAATCTAATGCCTCATGATCTAAGGTGGAGCTCATATTATAATAACAAACATAAAGTCAAGTGAAAGTCACTCAGATGTGTCTGACTCTTTGTGACCCCATGGACTGTAGCCCGCCAGGCTCCTCTGTCCATGGAATTCTCCAGGCAAAAATACTGGAGTGGGTAGCCGTTCCCTTCTCCAGGGGATCTTTCCAACCCAAGGACTGAACCCATGTCTCCCATATTACATGAAGATTCTTTACCATCTGAGCCAAAAGTGCTAAATAAATGTAATGTGCCTGAATCATCCCCAAATCACCCCCTACCCCTGGTCTGTGGAAAAACTGTCTTTCACAAAACTAGTTCCCGGTGACAAAAAGGTAGGGGACTGCTGGTTTAGCTGGAGTCACTACATTTTAAGGAATGAGGTTTCATTAGGACCTCTTTCTTCCCCAGATAAAATTATTTCCTTGAGCACCTGTTGCTTTTTAGCTTTTTTTTTTTTTTTTAAGAAAAGCTTACTCCTATTCTAGACATTAGAATATAGTGAAAATGAAATTCTTTGCCTTCAAGTTAAAGTGGAAGGAGTAAACTTCAACCCAAAGGTCAATTATAGCACATTGAGTTTTTGTTCTCCTTGTCTATGTTCTTATCAGAGGTTAAGGGATATGCTCCACATGGAGCAGCTTCTGCTTCCTAGGAAGTTAGCTTTACCTGTGCAAGAACTTTTTCCCCTCCAGTTTTTGGATGGATTCATCTCCTCTAAGCCTGCAGTATAAAAGGCAATAATAGTAAGAAAAGAAAAACCAAAACAGTACTCCAAAATGTACAGTTATTGGCTTGACAATCAGGAGTTAAGGTCACTTTAGCAACATATGGCCAAATGCAAATTGTGTTAGGAATGTGATTTATTCTGTGTGGTTATATCATTTTGAGCAAAGACTTAAATGAGAAGATGAGGTGACTAGGGTAATCAGTTATTTATGACATCACAGAAGTCAGTGGTTATGTGGCTGTAGAGGGCTTGTCATCATTTGGCTGAGGAAGCCGTACGGATCCTGGGAGCACCTGGGGTTATCTGATATTTGATATTCAGTACCTGCTACACTTCAATTTCAAACTCGATTCAGTGTCCTTCTCCTCATTACCTCCCAAATCTGTCCCTAGCTCTAGTGACTTAGAAAGTGAGAGGGAAGTGATGTCTTACTATTTACATTCATCCCCTCTTTCTTCTAAGTGCTAGTTCCTTGTCGTGTGAAGATGACTCAGGGCTGGGAGAAGGGAAGATATCTCATCACTGGGCCAAGCTGCAGTCTGCATCATTGGTCTTCAGTGCTGTTATTGTTCTTTGTCCGTGTGCTTCAAGAGGAGCATGGTGGCCCCAACTTGCCCCTTGACAAGGGGCTGTCTTCAAGGCATGCTCCTAGGAAATAGCAATCTCTTGTGAGGAATTACAGGGAACAGAGGTTAGAATGGTGATTCTTTATTTACTACCTCGTAATGAATTTGGCTTGGATAAGGATCCAAATTTCTGTTTCCATTTACTTTTCTTCCAGCACTTGCTTCTATTAGTACTTGGCAAAGGTATTTTGTAGAAAATAAATGTGTTTTACTGAAATAGTAATGCTTATTTTGGCAAACTCTTTTCTCATTAGGAAGCCAAAGCTAATAGCAATTGCATTTATCCATGGATACCAGGCTAAGTGAATGTGTATCTAAAACTAAAGATATACAAATGTTGATAGTAAAGGGGTAGAGAAAGTTATATATCGAATACACACACACCACACACACACGAAGTCTAAAAATAAAAGAGTCGAGAACTGACTGTACAGCATGGAGAACTCTACTCAATGCTCTGTCGTAACCTAAATGGGAAGGAAATCTAAGGAGGAGGGAATGTATGTACACGTGTGGCTGATTCACTTTGCTTCATAGCAGAAACTAACACAACACGGTAAAGCTACTCCAATTTAAAAAATTGAAAAATAGACCAAAAACTAAAACTAATCATTGAGGCAGTGAAATTAAAAAGAAAACAGTAAAGGGTAGAAGTAAAGTTAGCAGTTGCCAAGTCTCAGTTGCTCAGTCGTATCTGACTCTTTGTGACCCCATAGACTGTAGCCCACTAGGCTCCTCTGTTCATGGGATTCTCCAGGCAAGAAAATTGGAGTAGGTTGCCATTTCCTACTCCAGGGGATCTTCCTGACCCAGGGATTGACGGCATCTCCTGTGTTTCCTGCTTTGGCAGGCAGATTGTTTACCACTGAGCCACCTGCAAGTGCTAACCAAAAGAAAGCCATGGTAGCAACGTTAAGAATAAAAAAAATCAACTTTAAGGCAAAAATCTTTGCTATAATTAGAGCGTCACATCATAACTGTGGTGCTACCAGTAAAAAGCCTGCCTGCCAATGCAGGATACTTAAGAGACACAGTTCAATCAATCCCTGGGTCAGGAAGTTTCCCATGGAGGAGGGCATGGCAACCCATTCCAGTATTCTTCCCTGGAGAATTCCATGGACAGAAGAGCCTGGTGGGTTACAATCTATTGGGTCGCAAAAAGTTGGACAAGACCGAAGCAACTTAGTAGGCACACGCACTTCATTAATTCAATTCACTTGGAAAATGATTCCAGATTTCTGTATGCACCAAAACCATGAGCTTAAAATATGAAAGCAAAATTAACATATTCACAAGTAGAAATAGACAAATCCATATAATAGAGGGAGATTTTCACATTTCTTATTCAGTCATAGCCAGCAGAAAGGAACAAAACATTAGTAAGGATATAGAATGTTTGGACAACATGATTAATAAGCTTGAACACAAATAGACACAGCACTCAAATCAGGACCTTATTAGGCCATCTTCTTACTCCTGTGGAAGAAGATATGTTTAGGGTCATGAGATCTTATCCATCTTTCTACTTGGAACACACATGCAAGCAAGAGTAGAAAAACTCCCTAATACAGACCTGTTTCTATATCACACACAAGACCATAACATCTTTGAGCTCAAACCCTGAATATGCACATTGCAGGACTAATTTTGACCCATCCCTAATCCTATCAGTTTGGTACTAGTACTACAGGCTGTATGCTTTTCATTGCTTAATTGTGTGATAGACTTTGATGATAACTATCTTCTTGTCTAAACTTAGAGCCCTTCTTATTAGGATGGAGATGTCAAAAGTACTAGATGTTTTTAAGTTACAGTAGTTTGTTAACTCTTTATCAGTCTTATGAACAGGACTGAGGGGACTGTTCAGAGCCTCTGGACTCACAATTTAAAACCTTTATGAGGGGACTTCCCTGGTGGTGCAGTGGTTAAGAATCTACCTTCCAATGCTGGGGACACAGGTTCAATCCCTGGTGGGGGAAACTAAGATTCCATATGCCATGGGGCAACTGAGCCCATGTGTGCTTGAGTCCATGCTCTGCAATGAGAGGCCTGAATGCCACAACTGCAGAAAGTTCGCGCACAGCAATGAAGACCCAGCACAGTCAAAATAATACAAATAAATAAATAAATAAAACCTTTGTAAGACGAGCCTCAGATTTCAAGTAGTGCTACTTAAATATATAAAACTGCTATGAAAAAATATCTTTGGATTTAAATATAATCACCAGTGCCTTGCAAATAGTATTTTATAGACAAATAGTATATATTAAATGGGTATTTCTACTATGAAAGACACTGCCTTTGAGAAAACAATACTGCCACCATAGAAGCAAGAGCAATGACTTGTGATAACGCGGGGACTGAGAAGGAGGAGGAAGGAACATTTGACAATTTTTTTTTTAAAGAAAAGGTTTTTAATCCCACTTTTCAAACTTTCCATATATGTTTTATCAGTTGTCCCAATCAGAGCAATTCTTAATGTTCTGTTGAAAAACTACTTGTAATAAGAAGTATCTAAAATAGGAAATTACTTTCTTCCTTAAAAAATGAATCCAAGACTCAATCTGAAATACACATTTTGCTATGCCATCATCTTTATTACATCAGATAGAACTCTTGTAATCTACATAGTACATAAAACAAGTGAGGCAAAGACATTTGGAGGAATTCCATTTATTGTGGATGCATTTTCACAATATATATTTATTGCAGCGATCAATTATCAGTGAAAAATATTGTGTTTAAAAAATTTTTAGGAATGGCAGATTCACAGAACATGCTAGTCACCTTGCAGGTTTATCTCTTAAAAAGATAACAAAGAGAATTGTAATCAAACAAGTAAACAAGGAATTTCTTTTTCAAAAAATTAAATTCAAACCAAACAGAAATCTACCCTAAAAGTTATTCCATCCAAATACTGGAATAAAAGTCAGGATCAATCGATATATTCTCTTCTTAACTTTAGACTTTCTAGAAAAAATATATAACAGTGATCAGGAGAAGCTCTTATTCAAAAGTACAACAAAGAAACTTTATCTCGCCATAGGCCATAATTCAAACTTTGATTCATTTCACTCCAGTCGTGGGAGTCAGTGCTAACTCAGGCGCTGCATGTGAATTCTAGTTCATCTTATCATAGACTCATGTCTACTCTGTCATGGGTGGGTGACATGTGCAATATTGCTGGCTTTACTTTCTTTGGCCCAGGTGTGCTAAAAGCTAGAGCAGTCAACAACTATTGATTTTAGAGGAAAAGAGCCTCTGGAAGGGCTAGTCACTCCTCACGCCAGCCCTACCCTGGCAAGCTCCCCCAGAGAACATTGTGGATTAGAAAAGGGTCATTTGGGAGGCTCTCTCATTGTGGTAGGAATTGATACTAAGAGAACTTTGGTAAGTCATGAGGTATAGATTTATAGAACTACACTATATGTATAGCTCTATGCTAGAACATATTGCCAAGACACTGGAGTACTCTTATTTATTGTGAAGAATAGATGAATGCATATGAGCTAAAAGAAGATCTGATATCCAGACTGTGTGTATACAAATGAGTTGACAGACTCTTGGGGAAAAAGATAAAACTAATGAAAATTACATATATTTTTTTTGAAAGCTCAGCACATTATCAACTTATGGCAAGTACCAATGACTAATAAAGGTAGAAAAGTTTAACTAAAAAGATGTTAAAGATGTAAAGTAGGTCATGACTCCTAAATAGTGGCTTTTGCTTACTTTTCTGCTTCCAGAGATTAGTCAAAGTTGGTCTTAGTACACTTATTTATGGAATTCCAAGCTGTACAATTTTGTCACTAAGATTCTTGTCTTTAATTTTCAGAGAAGGAAGAGATCTCAGATAGCATTTTAGCCAATCTATTGTGAACTTGATTCTTAAGAGTGAAGTTCTGAGCAAGCTTTAAGTTTGGTAGATTTGGTACAATTCACACTGGACTTCAAGATTGCTTTTAATTATAAACTAAGTACTATGTTTTATAGAAAATGTCAATGCATTTTGACACTTTGAATCTCTCTTTCTTATAGGTTATCCAGCATTGGAAACATATCGATACTTATTCTGCCATGTTTCTATTGGCAAATATGAAATATTAATATAATATTGTGATTTTTAGTTTTTAAAAAGCAGTGATATTGGCTAGTTACAGGGACATACTGCTAAATATAATAGCCTAGCACATAAAAAAGCTTTCTACCATTAGTGTGTTTGTGTACGTGTATGCACATACATACCTGATCAGGGTCATCTAAAAGGTGGTTTACTATCACTACCAAAGAAATCCACAAAGCAACCAACCTAAAGAAATCAGTACCACTGTCAGCTAATATCATAATCCAATTTAGATATTCATCAAGATGAAAAAAGTAATATCTTAACCGTACAGCTTTCTATTTTGAAGACAAACATTATTGCAGTATCTCAAATCTGAAGTGGGTTACTTTCACAAAGTGTTATAATTGCCTATAAGATAATTTCTTCCATGCTTTATTCTAAAGTGCAGAAATGACATGACTTTTTTTTTTTTTTTTTTAAACCACTAGGTTTCATTTTTCTGGATACTGCACATTCCTCAGGCAATTTCCAACTCGGATCTCCTTTTGTTGACTTTCAATGTGGCTGGTATCACTGGTCAGACACAGAGTTAGGATGATCAGTAGAAAAGTCTCTATTTCACAGCATGGGTTTCTTTAGAAACAGGCTCCTGTGCAAAGGCGGTACTTTTACCATGAACATCTCTAGACTGTGATTATTAAATATAGTGATAATATACATGGGTTTACTGGGATAATGAAAAACAAAACAAAAGGAAATGAACCCAATTTAGTAAATCAACATAAATATAAAACAGAGCAAATTAGCCCTCTTGAACTGAGCTGGTCCAGCATTTTGAGCGGCTACATTGGGTTCTTTCTTGAATTGTCTCAAACCTGCTAAGAGAAGAAAGCTTTAAATAGGCAGCCCATGGTGTTTCAGCTAGACATTTTGTGTCAGAATAAAAAAAAAGAACCATAATATGGCAGGAATAAATGTTTATGAAAGGGAGGATTATTGTTGGCATTTCATTTAAATATGCTCCTCTTCTTTCAGTCTATCCTTTCCTCTGTTGTTTTTCTCGCTTTCCTCTTTTTTTCTTCTTTATATTCCCTTTTTCATATCTTGATCTGGAGCCTTGCTCATGGCATTCAGGGTCAAAGAAGTTTGTTGTTTTTTTTTTTAAACTCTACTGTAAGGGCCAGGGTTCTATGATATGCATCCCAAGATAGGCATGCATGACTGAATGGCTTAGTCCAGGCCAAATCAAGGCATGATGGTAAAGCGGACTAGGTTTATCTTCAGTTCTCTCTGGTTTTTTCATTTCCTAGTTCCTAATCATACACCCCTACCCTAGAAACTTGTCTGATTCACGGTCTTATTGTACACCATTTCTTTTCTTCTGCTAGCTGATAAAAATCTTTGCTGAGGTATTCACAAATGTTGAGTTGTTGTGAGTCTGCAATTTCAAATAGATAGTTTCATTTCAAAGGAATTACTGCATGGTTTCAGCCCAAAGGAGCTGTCTACTTTGCTACCTCATAAACTCAGCTCTGGGATTGCTGGTTATGTTATTATTATTACTGTAGAAAGAGTTTCATGGTATAGATCAAAGAGGAGGGGCTGGTATGTGTGAAGTCTTACCCTTTATCACAATGTTGCACAATTTCAGGGAGTACCATTTGTGCTGTATTGTACATGAGTGGTGCTGTCTGAGTCTGACCATCCCAGATCATATCTTTACTTTCTAGAACACTGGCTCAGAGGAATGCTGTCCAGAGGGGATCTGTTAAACTTGTGACGATGGCCTATGGACAGCTGACATCTCCTACTCAGAAAGGAGACTATATAAACATGTGGACTGTCATTTATGAAAGATCTTTCCTAGAAGGGTCATAATGGCTTAGGCCAACAAAAGTTTTCTTTCTTTTTTTTTTTTTTTAAGAACAACTGAAAAATGACTCTTTTCCCTTCCACCAGGAGAAAATTGTATAAGATACTCAGAATGTTATATTTTCTATTGAGTATGTAATTCTCATAAAAACCCCATCATGTATAATGGTTAAGAATGCAGGCTCAGATCTGACTGCCTGAGTTTAATCCAGGCTTTGCTCCTTGTTTGCTGTGTGACTTTGAGAAAGTTACTTAACTCTCTGTGCCTCATTTTCCTCAGATCTAAATGAGGCTAATAATAATAATGGTGACTGAAAAATAAAATAAATAATGGTGATTGGAGGGTCAAATAAAATAAGGTAGGTTGAGAAGATAGGACAGAGTCTTGTAGGTAGTGTGCGTTCATTACATGTTAGCGATTTGTAATGGTGATAATCATTACTTATATTTTTAATATATTTAGCGATTATTTAGAAAGCTTATTTAAGTGCCATTTAAGTAGAGAGGCTGGGCCAGTGGATTTCTTTTTTACCAGAATGTAACAACTGAGAATAGAGAAGATGGAGTGACACACTCAGACTTAACAGCACCAGATTTCAGCACACAGAAGTAGGAAAGAGGAAGCAGTTCTTTCCCTTTTGTGAATTGTAGTGATTCTTCAGATGCTTTTGAGAGGTTCTTCAGTCCTAAGCTGCTTAAAAAGTGCTTCTGTGTATGGAGTTCTACCCCGGCCATAAGCAAACTAGCCTAATTTTACTAACTATCACTCCCTGATTTTTCTTTTTTCAATTTTCCCTCTACCAAGAGAAAAAACTGGAATTATTACTTGAAATAAAATGCTACAACAAGGGGTCCTATTTTTAGTTTGTGCATCATTTAGGTATTGTCCAGAGTCCCCTTTATGAAGAATGAGCAGAAGACAAAAAAAAAAAAAAGACAAATCCAAACATCCTTAGCCACTAGTTTTCATAGGGTAGCAAATTTTGCTAACTTTTGAATGTTATTTTAATTTTTTGTCATATTAGCCTTGAGTCCTAGGCTGCTGGCAATGCAACCTCTTAGAATGGCTCCAGAAAGCAGCTTTCAAACTACCCTGCAGGGAGAGAGATGTTTCTTCCCTGGGCAATTTGAAAATTCTGATCTTCAAACCTGGACTTAGAATGTCTTAGAAAGAGTTTCATGGTATAGATCAACGCCCCTTTCACTACAGTGTTTCTAGAATGTCCGGGAACCATTTCACGGATCTGGACTATTTACCTTGTGTAACTGACAAACCTACCATGCTGAAGGCTCCATGACACTGCCCTTCACTATACCATATACAGGTCTTTAGAAACTGATGGTTACGCAGGCAAGACTCTGTGGATCAGTGCTATTTCTCATTTGACCCTGGGACCACACACTGCAGGATACAGTCGGAAATGAACCCATGAAAAACAAATCTCCCAGTAGATTACCTTAGTGGGGGAACTTCACTATACCATATACAGGTCTTTAGAAACTGATGGTTACGCAGGCAAGACTCTGTGGATCAGTGCTATTTCTCATTTGACCCTGGGACCACACACTGCAGGATACAGTCGGAAATGAACCCATGAAAAACAAATCTCCCAGTAGATTACCTTAGTGGGGGAAGTGACCTTGTCCACAGATTGCTTTTCCCAGAGGTTCCTCTTGCCAGATACATCTCCTGGCCTCAAATCCTAATGAACAGAAAGCAGAAAAATTGATACGTGGCTTTTTGTATTTTCTGGCCAGGTCTAAATAAATCACAACATGTGTTGTTTATTTGTGTAACACACTTTATCTGAGTGATGTGAAATGGTTTGAATCAAAAGGATTGCTAGCCATTGTTGATTTTATATAGACCCTGACCTATGTTGTGACATGAGAATGGGCTCAAACTATCCAGCACTGAAGTCCCGTTATTCACTGAGGACTCACTGTTTATTGACCTGTAAAATTGGAATATAAGCATATTTAAAATGAGATAGCCTATTTTTAACTTTCTATGTCCTTGGAAGGAATGATGCTAAGGCTGAAACTCCAGTACTTTGGCCACCTCATGCGAAGAGTTGACTCATTGGAAAAGACTCTGATGCTGGGAGGGATTGGGGGCGGGAGGAGAAGGGGACGACTGAGGATGAGATGGCTGGATGGCATCACGGACTTGATGGATGTGAGTCTGAGTGAACTCCGGGAGATGGTGATGGACAGGGAGGCCTGGCGTGCTGCAGTTCATGGGGTTGCGATGAGTCGGACACGACTGAGCGACTGAACTGAACTGAATGTCCTTAGAAGTGAATAGCACATAGGTTTTAAATAATTTTTGGTATGAAAGTGAAAGTCGCTCAGTCGTGTCCGACTCTTTGTGACCCCATGGAGTCCATGGAATTCTGTAGGCCAGAATACTGGAGTGGGTAGCCTTTCCCTTCTCCAGGGGATCTTCCCAACCCAGAGATCAAACCCAGGTCTCCCACATTGCAGGCAGATTCTTTACCAGCTGAGCCACAAGAGAAGCCAAGAATACTGGAGTGGGTAGCCAATCCCTTCTCCAGGGGATCTTCCTGACCCAGGAATCAAACCAGGGTCTCCTGTATTGCAGGTGGATTCTTTATTTACTGAGCTATCAGGGAAGCCCAATTTTTTGGCAAACTCCAACATAAAATAAAAAGTTTAAAAATTAAAAAATACCTACAATAAATAAATAATTTTCAGGGGGTTGGATAAGCACTTCATCCCTTGCCAATTAACTTTCTTTTTGGCCCCACGGCCCCCAGCCCTTAAGACTAATGCATATCAGCTGGACTTCCAGTGGCCAACCCTGCATCTCTTCACCTGAGGACTTCCTCTGGCTACAGGTGCCCACTTTGCCCACCCAGGGGGCAACCTGGATGTTCAGGGTCATCCCAAAGAGCAGTCTTCAATCACTCATCCATGAGATTCAGTGCGAGAATATTTCTTAGACTTGCTCACGCCTCAGGTAGGGTAACTCAGAAGCATGTGTTTTGTGATGGCTTCTAGGCTTTTCCCGGTGGGGTTACGTTTAAAAGCTCACATAGTGAGTTGCTTAATAAACATTCTTAATTGGCTGTTTTCTTTTCCCGCCTCACTTCCTATAGTGTTTTCTTCACGTCCCAAGTACACTACCTGCACAGGAACCACTATTTTAGGGCAGCCCAATCTGGGACATTTTTCTAATTGCACTTTCCTCAGACTAAAATAATTTTATGTTTTCTGAGAAGCAAGTGGTAATTCAGAAGTGTATCAGGAGAAGCCAGCCCCATAAAAGTAAACATTTACTACAAACTGTACCCATAAGAGAAACAGACAGGTTGATGACATATGCAAGAACCCGTGAAAATCCTGGGAAGAAAACACTAAAATATGATAACGGCTATATATCTTGGATTTTTTATTTACTACCTCATAATGAATTTGGCTTAGACAAGGATCCAAATTTCTGTTTCCATTTACTTCTCTTCTAACATTTGCTTATATTAGTCCTTGGCAAAGGCAGTTTCTGGAAAATAAATGTGTTTTACTGAAATAGTAATGTTTATTTTGGCAAACCCTTTTCTCATTAGAAAGCAAAGCTAACAGCAATTGCATTTACCCATGGACACCAGTCTAAGTGGACATATATTTTTTCATAGATAACTACTGAGATTGAAATGCTGAAGATGCACTGGTTAAATAGTATCATGTGAAGCAGTTCAGATTTGCCTTAATCTTATTATTAATAAATTTCTGGATTTTCACTGTGATGTGGATTCCTGATATTCTGTTAGAGAGTTATACCTATTTAACTTGGAACCAGTAAGCAACAAATCAGGTTGTTTTTGAAGAATTCCATGGTATATTCCAATGTAGGCAGAAGCTGCCAAATTGTCTGGAAGACTGTTTAAAAAATTTGGAGACTATAATCAGGAGCATGCTAATGGTAGCTCTGGAAAGTGGCTATTACTTCTTTATTTATTTGATTTATATAAGACAAATACTTTTTTTTTTTTAATGTGAATACTCTTCTACTGAGGAAAATGAATTGTATCTCCCTTAAATCCTGCCTATGAATCTTTTGAGGTCACTTAAAGAGTTTAGAGTGTCCATTTAAAGAAAATATTAACATCCAAGTAGCAAACTGACATTTTAAATCAAATGGGAAATATAAATGAAATTACCTGACCAGCCTACTACATTTTAGAGAAAGACCCACTCCAGAAGAACAGGGAAAAATGAAGGCAGGAGAGCAGACTTCCAGTCAACCAGAGATCAAAGAATGAAGAAGAGAATTCAGCTGAGAAAGACAAAGTTGGTTTTTTTTTTTAAACAAAAAGAAAGATAAATTAGCATTTTTAATTGCTGTATATAACATGTAGTTTAGATACAAAGAACAGACAAACCAGGTACAACAGACATATTCAGAATTTTACACAGTGACACTGAAGTCCTATAAATTCTACCCACAAATAGCAATAGATGTCCCAGTAAAGAACCAGGTATAGATCAGTGTTTAAATAAGTTATTAATTTTCCGAAACCCCAACTAATATTGATTTGACAAGCTTCTGAGCATTTTTAATTACATGAAAATTAATTCATAGCTAACAGCAGAGGATGGTTTTTATCTTAGGTGAAGTTTAGAACTGAACATGAATCTCTTTTCCTTCTTCTTGAGGTTTCACTGGGTGAGCGTTATTTTGGTGAGAAAATTTCTCTCTGATTTTTCCTTACTGGCCACGTGCCACACATCTGCAAACACAACCCTGGCTTTCCCCTCCACACACATATGACAAGGAATAGAAACCAAGGGCTGAGAATAAATCGCTTATGGCTCCCAATTAGAAGGGTGGCTTTGGGAGCTTCCTCTCTACTGTTGTTCTTAGGTAATCTTCTGACATCCTGAGCTCAGCGTCAGCCTGACCAGAATTCCCAGGCTGTCAAGCTCACATGCCTGTCATGGAGAGACAGGCTAGAAACACAAAAGCTGGAAGTGGCTAGTGGAAGAAAATTTTAAATTTTGAAAAAGAGGGAATCGATAAATTAAAGAGTGCATGCCTCCACACCTCAAAAATATGTCGGAATTATCATTTTAAAAGGGAAAATAAAGCACAATGGCCTGGTCTACCCAGATCTTAGCTGCAGGACACCAGAGTGAAACCCCCTGGATAAGACCTAGACAACAGCCTTTCTTGACCTGACTTTCTAAGCTGCCTTCCTGGATTTAACCTTTTGTCTGATAAGTTTCATATACTCATATCTACAGGATCCTTCTGGCTCTTTCCAGTAGTTTGGACCTTTTCCTTTCCTTTCCGTTGGATCCTTATTGTCTGTGGTTCACGATCCTGCTTTGTTGAACTCCAAGTTATTTCTTTTCCTGAATGACATGTTGCTGGTCTACTACTCTTGGAATGTGCACAAAGCTCAAAGTTGCTTATTAAGAATACTCAAGCTGGCCTTTTACCTATAACGTCAATTACGTATCTTTATCTTTCGACCTGGCCTTTATCGGGGAAGCCACACTAGTCTACAAAATCCAATGGGACATGGGGAAAAAGAGATCATTCTGATGTATACTAATTACCACGTTCTTCTTTCCTTTTCTTCTCTAGACAGTAGTATAGCAGTTGCCAACCTTTTTGGCATGGGGGACCAGTTTCAAGGAAGACAGTTTTTCCATGGACCAGGGGTAGGGGAGAATGGTTTCAAGATGATTCAAGTGTGTTACATTTATTGCGCACTTTATTTCCATTATTATATTACATTGTGAAACGTAATGAAATAATTATACAATTCAGCAAAATGTAGAATCAGGCAGTAATGCAAGTGATGGAAAACAGTTGTAAATAAAGATGAAACTTCACTTGTTCTCCTGCCATTCACCTCCTGCTGTGTGTGACTCAGTTCCTAACAAGCCACAGACTACTACTGGTCTGTGGTCTGGGGGTTGGGGACCCCTGCCCTAGTAGACAGTCTAGCAAATTACTTACTAAATATTAGATAAAGCAGGCAATGATTTTGTAATTTCCCTGTAATGCCTGTTTGTCCTGCCATTTTTAGGAGGTCATCAGTAATTCCCAGAAAATATGGATTTTTGTGGAAACCTTGACTCAGCTATACCTATTATAATACTAACTGAATTGAATCTTTTTAACCCTCCCATTAGGATGAAATAGATGATAGGCTTATCAGTGAAAGTATTGATAAAAGAGTATGGGTCAGGTCCTTGACCAAATATATGAGTATAATCTGGGACTGAAATGAAACAAGATTGCAAATACATGTAAAAAACTAATCACCTCCTTTAGCAATGTGCCATATTCATCCAAGAAGAAAGAAAAACATACACCTCTTTCTTCTTATGTTGCTATCATGAGAAGTCTTAAATGGGTCCACAAACTTGGTGAACTTGTATTATATGCAATGTTTTAGGGGAGAGGGTTCTCAGATTTTATTAGGTTTTCAAAGGGGTCCATAATTCAATAAGGTTGATAAACACTGGTCTAGAACCATAAAACTTTATATAAACTGCCATTAAAAAATAATTTCCATTCTTTATATCACCTGGGGTGCTGGGGAAAATTGAGGCACTAAAGATCACATACCTTGAGGGTATCATCCCTTGCTTTGTGTGTGCTAAGTCACTTCAGTCATGTCTGACTCTTTTTGACCCTGTGGACTGTAGCCTGCCAGATTCCTGTCCATGGGATTTCCAGGCAAGAATATTGGAGTGGGTTGCCATGCCTCCTCTAGGGAATCTTCCTGACCCAGGGATTGAACCTGTGTCTCTTAAGTCTCCTACACTGCTAGGCGGGTTCTTCACCACTAGGGCCACCCAGAAAGCCCTACTATCTCCTTTTATAGGCCTCCTTTCGTATATCTGAGGGCTTCCCTGATGGCCCAGAGAGCAAAGAATCTGCCAGCAATGCAGGAGACACAAGAGATGTGGGTTCGATCCCTGAGTCAGGAATATCCTCTGGAGGAGGAAATGGCAACCTACTCCAGTATTTTTGCCAGAAAAATCCCATGGACAGAGTAGTCTCAGGGGCTATAGTCCACAGTCACAAAGAGTCTACATCTATTGGGAGCGGGAAAAAGATTTCTTTTCAATATATTAACTTTCCAGTTGTAAACTGGGTTCACATTAGTTTTATATCTCTGTGAGGCCTTTATGTAAAGAATCTCAGGCTGAATATTAATTGATTATAAGGAATTGTACTCAATAAGGGTATGGAGATATTTCCATTTTTTCTTTTTTCAGTTGGAAAGGTGATAAACTCTAGTGACTTTGGAGATTAAACATGGAGCCAATGGGTGCAATTAAATGCTCAATGGTGCAGAGACCTAGGGTTTGCGAACCCTTTCTTCTGCCTCTGGAATGGAGTGGTTGTGACAACAGATTCTTTTGCTTCCTTGGGTACCAACAAAGCTATAAAAGCCCACTGAAGAGAGAAAGCTCACCAGTGTACAGTAGGGAGCTTCATAAGGCTTTTGATTATAATGATAAATGCAAGGCAACTATCATATACATTCAATGAAAAGGTTAAGAGTATTTTTAGTAAGAAAGCCATGCTTAATAAGAAGGTTTTAAATTTCCAAAAATAACATTCATAACCAGTTTTTATAGTTTCTAGTCTTACTGTTGTTTTGTTTTTAATGGCTTTCCTTTGGAGGTGTTGACAAGGAAATTACAGCAATTATTTCAACAACTACCTAATCACTGTATTTTTGTGTTAAGTTACAGAAATTAGGCAAATTAGAAAATGTGAGTTCGATAGCCAGCATAACATTGTAAGTCTAGGCGTGCTCTTGACAGAGAAATGGCCAAGATGACTTGACATTTTCAAATTCCTAGCTTAACTCATAGAACAGAAACGAAACACGCAGACAGTTAAGAGGGTAAATCTGAACTGCCTCAGCGTTGTGGGAGGAGAGGTGATGACATTTCCGTTTTGCCTTCTGGGTAATGACTGCTGCTTGGGACTGCTCTCTCTCTCATCTGAGCCCCTCCTTCTTTGTTCCTCAGCAGTCGCAGCCAAGAACAGGGGCCCTGTTTTTCTCAGACAAATACCCCAACAGCCTGTTTTCTTCTGTTGCTGGAAGCTGAGCTATCAAAGACATTGAGAAAAACCTGGAGCTACTTACAGAAGGCTTGGGAGCAGGCGACTTGCTTCCCTCGGGCGTTTTGGTTAGCCATTCATTGATGCGGCTGGAGACCCCCACCTTCAAGCCAGCAGTTTCCTGTAAAGGTCAAGCATCCAATTTTGAAGGGAAATAAAAACTGCCTGGAAATTCAAAGCAACCTCAAAATACTATTCAGTATTATTTCATACAGCACCAATTACCGATCATTATATGGACTATTTTAAGGAAAATAAACCTTGAACTTGATATTGAAAGCATATGATATCTGGTTTTCTTCCCCCTGCACTTCCCACCCCTCCTGCCAATCCCAAGGTTAGTGATCAACTCCGGGCATTGTATTTAGAGGCCTCTGGCCAGGGCATAGTATAGAACCTCAGGAACACACTCTTTCTGAGCTTGCTTTTGTGGTCATTGCAAAAGAACGTACGAATTTTACTTTCTTCACTGCTTTCGTAGTTGACTATGTAATTCCTTAAAAAATAAAGAAAAGGAAAAAAAAGGGCAGAGGGGAAATCCAACCTCCAGAATGATAAGACAGCAACCCTTGCTCACCTTGTTTGGTGTGCCTGAAGAAGTGGGGGATGAGAACACATTGCCTTTCTCCCACATGCTCTTGATGTTGCGGACACCTTCAGCAGGAACAGGAAGGTCCGAGGCTGCTGGCTTTGTAGGTTTTGCAGCTTTTGTTCCCTGAAGTATGTGAATTATTTTTAGGATAGGCGCTGATAAGTTTGTTCTCATAAAGCTATAGCGAGCCTGTCTTCCTCAACGTTATCACTCAAGAAATTCATTGGGTAAACTCCTTCACCAAAAGACTCATAATTTCTATACATTTTGATAACATCTCTATTTCCAAATAAACCATTATATCTACTTCAGAGGATCTTTTCAAGTTGAAATATTCTTTTCATTAGCATCCCCCCCACCACATTTATTGTGATAGTGATATGCTACTTCGTTTCTTCCACAGACACTTCTTGAGTGCCTGCTGTGTGCAGGGCACTGTGCTAGGCTCTGGGGACATGGTGGCACTCAAGATAGTCTGCTCTGTAAGCCCCACTGGACTGACATTAATAGGACAGATGGTAACTAGTTATTCAGTATTATTTCACTTTGCAATAAGCGCTATGAAAGATGAGTGTGGAGCTGAAAGCATGCCAAGAGACCACACAACAGGGCAGTGGTACTTAGTTTAGGGGGCTTCCCAGGTGGCTCAAGTGGTAAAGAATCCACCTGCCCTGCAGGAGATGCAGGAGACATGGGTTTGATCCCACCGTTGGTAAGATCCCCTGAAGGAGGGCACAGCAACCCACTCCTGTATTCTTGCCAGAAAAATCCCATGAACAGGGGAGTCTGGCAGGCTCCAGTCCAAAGGGTTGGAAAGTCAGACAAGACCGTGCAACTGAGCACACACTTAGTTAAGGGGGGCAAAAGTAGTCCACTTTGAGGACGAGACATTTAAACTCAGATCTGATGGAAGACTTCAAAGAGGTTGGTGAAGGAAAGTACAAACACCGTTTCATGCAGAGCTAACAGTATATGCCAAGGACCAAAGATAGGGATATGCCAAAACATCGAGAAAAACTGAGACCACTGCATGGAGAATATACTGGAAGGAGGAATGAACAGGTGTAAAAAAGAAATATGTGCATCCAAGATACTTTTCCAGCAGTAGTGATGCACATACCCTAAATCATGCAGTTTCTCTCCTGGTCCTGCTTTGGGGCCTGTGGCATATGTCATCAAGGTAGGCAGCCAGGGTGAGTGGCCCCACTGCTGGACTATGTAAAGGCTAAAGCCATAGTCTTGGCTTCATTAACCCTGTTAGAGTTATGACCAATTCAGCCACAGAAGAAAACTATTTGCAATTTGTCTTATCTTATATTTTAGTGACCATTTAATCTTCTGAAAATCTCCTCATGAATGTTGCTGCTGCTGCTAAGTCACTTCAGTCATGTCCGACTCTGTGCGACCCCATAGACGGCAGCCCACCAGGTTCCTGTCCCTGGGATTCTCCAGGCAAGAGTATTGGAGAGGGTTGCCATTGCCTTCTCCAATGCATGAAAGTGAAAAGTGAAAGTGAAGTTGCTCAGTCGTGTCTGACTCTTCAGGACTTGATTATTCACTTGATAAACCATCCAGAACTGTTTCTTATTCCCTCTCATCATTTGTTACAAACTATTTGATAGGCATCTCCACTCTGAAGTACAAAGGACAGGATCTAATCAAATCAAACTGATCCAGTTACATCATAGCAGACAACTAAAACTAAAGTCTACACAAAGGAGGAAAAAAAAATCAGTATTGCATCCTGATCAATGGCACCCTACCCTCTTAGTGCTTTGGTACTTGGAAATATACATTATTTCCAAATAGAGGAGAATTCCTAGGTTAACTAGGGGAGGCGGGGAAAGAAAGTTGGATTAGACAGAGGCATAAAACTATAATCCTTCAAATATAAAACAATCAACTTGAAATTGACTATTAAATTCCAGCTGGCTATCATCTTTATATTAATTTATACTATCACTTTATTTGATAATAAAAGTTCTTATAGACAAGGAATAATCATGGTTGTAAAGGACCTGTTTAAACTATATATGGGAACACCTTTTATAAGGAATTAAGAATATTGACGATGTACTTGTAAACATATAAATCATACAGTTAAGTAACAAACTCATTCATTAAAAAAATTACACCTTCATTAAAGAATGCTCAGGTGGGAAGTAGTAAATAACAATTTATTTAAAACTTTTCTATAATTTATCTTTACTATTGCTTTCTCTACAACTAGTTCAAAATAATAAAGCATCATTAACATTCTAACACTACTGGACTTGATTACTGTCCTAAGTGTTTCTCTGATTGTTTATACAATCAGAGTCGATTTCTGTTTGACCATAACACGAGGCTACAGTCTGTGGGTTCGCACAGAGTCAGACACGACGGAGTGACTAACACTTTCACTTCAGTTTTCTAACACTGAGGACATCTCTCACCTCAATTGCACTGGTGTATTGCTCCAGTCTGCTGTCAATCTTGGAGACTACTGCTGCTTGATGAGTTGATTTGACACCACTGTTAAGTAAATAAACACACACAGACAGGCATAAACATATGAGAGAATTTTTCCATTACATATAATGGTTGAGGATTCTCAATTCAACAATCAACCATATTTACCTTTTCTGCACAGACTTATTCAAAAATTCTGCTCGCTCTTCTATCTAGGAATAGGAAAAAAAATAAAACCAGTTAATATTTTCAGCATATAAAGAGGGTTTCTCAGTCCGTACTATTATTTTCCCTGAACCTGGGGAATAAAAGCACCAAAGAGTATCAAAGAATAAGAGGGTGCTGTGCACAGCATCTTTGCTAGGGAGGAAAATGAGATATTAGGTATTTGATAATGAGGTTTGTGAGACTGGGAGATGAAGGTAGGACTGGCAGAATACAGAGAAATATGAAGTTCTGGAAACAAAGACTAGCTAGAATGGAATAAAAATGCCTCTGAAATAACATAAATCAATGGCAAAACAATCACATTTAAAGACTAACTTTTTTTGTTTTTGCTTTCTGATATACTTTAAATTTTTTTCATTTTTTATTGAGGTATAAATGATGTAACATTAGTTTTAGGTACACAACATAATGACTTGATATTTGTATATATAAGAATGATAACCAGGAACTGTGATCTATTCACTCACTGCTTAGCCTGGTTTCCTAATTTTGATAGCTATTACTGAACTTAATTTGCCCTGAATGTAGAAGACCGATGTGGGGCTGAGTGAAACTGGGGCACAGCTTATGGCTGAGGCTTCTCATGAAAACCCTAGTAGTCCAAGTGGGAAATAAGGAAATAAGCCCAGAGAAACTGCTATGAGCATACTGCTGGTTAGCTTAGTGTTTTTTTTAATACATTGTTTTTAAAGCTAGAAATTTTTGCTACAACTAAAGCTGCTAAATCAAGCACTGTATTTTACTAAAACTGCACCACTCAAATCCAAATGTTCTTCATAAGCCAGCAAATATTTGTTGACTCCTCATGATACCCAACTCCAGGCTAGAAATAGCCTTTGCCACGCATCCTCTGTCATCAGCAAATAGTAACACCTTCGCATATGACTGCATGTGCAAAGCACACAGGTCCATTTTCTGTTCTGTTCAGGAATCTACTAGATTATAGTTACTGTAGACTGGTGCATATCAACAACCTCAAATAAGCAGATGATATGACTCTAATGGCAGAAATCAAACAGGAACTAAAGAGCCTCCTGATGAGACTGAAAAAGGAGAGTGAAAAAGCTGACTTAAAACTCAACATTCAAAAAACTAAGATCATGGTCCCATCACTGGTCCCATCACTTCATGGCAAATAGATGGGGAAAATGTAGAAATAGTGACAGAATTTATTTTCTTGGGCTCCAAAATCACTGCAGATTGTGACTACAGCCATGAAATTAAAAGACGCTTGCTCCTTGAAAGGAAAGCTATGACAAACCTAGACAGTATATTAAAAAGCAAAGACATCACTTTGCTCACAAAGGTCCGTATAGTCAAAGCTATGATGTTGAAGCTGAAACTACAATACTTTGGCTACCTGATGTGAAGATCTAACTCATTTGAAAAGACCCTGATGTTGGGAAAGATTGAGGGCAGGAGGAGAAGGAGACAACAGAGGATGAGATGGTTGGATGGCATCGCCAACTCAATGGACATGAGTTTGGGTGAACTCGGGGAGTTGGTGGTGGACAGGGAGGTCTGGCGTGCTGCAGTTCAAGGGGTCACAAAGAGTCGGACATGACTGAGCAACTGAACTGAACTGAACTGATGGTTTTCCCGGTAGTTATGTAGAGATGTGAGCATTGGCCAATAGAGAAAGCTGAGTGCCAAAGAATTCATGCGTTCAAATTGTGGTGCTGGAGAAGACTCTTGAGAGTCCTTTGGACAGCGAGGAGGTCAAACCACTCAATCCTAAAGGAAATCAACCCTGAATATTCATTGGAAGGACTGCTAAAGCTGAAGCTCCAATACTGTCTACTTGATGCAAAGAGCTGACTCATTGGAAAAGACCTTGATGGTGGGAAAGATTGAGGGCAGGAGAAGAGGCAACAGAGGATGTGATGCTTGGGTAGTATCACCAATTCAATGGACACAAGTTTGAGCAAACTCCGGGAGATATTGAAGGACAGGGAAGCCTAGCGTGCTGCAGTCCACGGGGTCACAAAGAATTGGACACAACTTATCAACTGGGAGCAATATCAATAACCTCAGAAATGCAGACGACACCACCCTTATGGCAGAAAGTGAAGAGGAACTAAAAAACCTCTTGATGAAAGTAAAAGAGGAGAGTGAAAAAGTTGGCTTAAAGATCAACATTCAGAAAACGAAGATCATGGCATCCAGTCCCATCACTTTATGGTAAATAGATGGGGAAACAAGGGAAACAGTGGAAACAGTGTCAGACTTTATTTTGGGGGGCTCCAAAATCACTGCAGATGGTAATTGCAGCCATGAAATTAAAAGATGCTTACTCCTTGGAAGAAAAGTTATGAGCAGCCTAGATAGCATATTCAAAAGCAGAGACATTACTTTGCCGACTAAGGTCCATCTAGTCAAGGCTATGGTTTTTCCTGTGCTCATGTATGGATGTGAAAGTTGGACTATGAAGAAGGCTGAGCGCCAAAGAATTGATGCTTTTGAACTGTGGTGTTGGAGAAGACTCTTGAGAGTCCTCTGGACTGCAAGGAGATCCAACCAGTCCATTCTGAAGGAGATCAACCCTGGGATTTCTTTGGAAGGAATGATGTTAAAGCTGAAACTCCAGTACTTTGGCCACCTCATGTGAAGAGCTGACTCATTGGAAAAGACTCTGATGCTGGGAGGGATTGGGGGCAGGAGAAGGGGACGACAGAGGATGAGATGGCTGGATGGCATCCCTGACTCGATGGACGTGAGTTTGAGTGAGCTCTGGGAGTTGGTGATGGACAGGGAGGCCTGGCGTGCTGTGATTCATGGGGTCTCAAAGAGTCGGACATGACTGAGCGAATGAACTGAACTGAACTGATTTGAAC
>SJYX01019336.1:0-26465 GCA_006410675.1 Oreotragus oreotragus | reverse complement strand
AAAGATCTAATAAAAGACACAAAGTACTCCAATTGATGTCTCTCCTATCTATATCTTGAAAATGAAAAAAAGCGATGAAATTGCTGACAGAGGGAGCAAAAAGATAAATGGAACAAAAGCTTTGAATAATTAATAACTAAATCAGGGGCTGAAGTCATGTTTCTATCATATTTTAATAAGCACAAGAAGGTTTTCTGGGGGAAAATACCTTGAGAGATGAACCTTTTGGAGTGAAACATTTGAAGGGCTTCTTGTCCTCTGATAAACCATCTTCCGGCATCTTCTGGCGTTTCTCAGCAGCTTCTGCCCTTCGCCTTTCAATCTCTCCCTTTAGCCTCCTCTTCTCTTCCTAAGAAAGAACAAATAACAAGGACGTTAATATCAGCTTCAAGCCAAAAGGAAAGAGTGCTGTAGGGGAATGGTCATTGTCCTAGAAGAGAAAGACCCAGGTTCTAGAAAAGATGCTAGCCCTTTCTCAAGGGTGGCACCAGAGTTTAAGCCTGAGTGCTTGAGTCTAGCTGCTGATGTGCACTCTGGCACTGCCCCTTCCAAACTGTGTGACCTTGGCCATGTTACTTATCTACCCCATGCCTCAGTTTCCTCATTCGTAAAATGGGGATAATAACAGTATCCACTGACTAGGGATTTAACAGAGACTAAATGAGAAAGCTCAGGTAGAATGCTCAGACTCATGTTCAGCAGGACGATCATCACAGTCATCATCACCTCGTCAAGTCATCCAACACTGGCCTTTCATTTTGTGTATGTGAAATAAGTTATCACTTCTACCTACTTCCTAGGAGAGATGTGAAGACAAATGAGATGATTCATATGCTAAGGTGCACAAATGTACAGTACTATGTTTACTAAATTGTACAAGAGATGGTTTCCTGCTTGCCCCTCCCTTAGCTGAGTAGACTGTTTCTAGATAGTCTGACAAATCTGAAATGGTGTAGATACTGCTCCCTAGTGGTGAAATCACAGATGTTTACAATCCCTCTCATCAACCCTCGGTGCCTTCATTCCTGGCCTAGAACTCTGTCTTCTCATCAGGCTGCACATCCTCTAGGAACAGTTTTCTGACAGATTTATGTAGTCTTTGTAGTTTTCAAATTGGGTGTTCTCAAGCAGGAACTGGATGTTCATGTGGCAGAGGATGCTGCAGAAAGATCCTGTGTGTTGTGGACTGAATATTTGTGCTGCCCACCCTCCCCCACCAAATTCCTGGGTTGAAATCCTAACCCCCAGAGTGATGGCATTAGGAGGTGGGGATTTGGGGAGCATGAGAATGGAACCTAAAAGAGGCTCTAGGGAGCTCTCTCACCCCTTCTGCCCTGTGAGGACACAGTGAGAAGACTGCTATCTGTGAACTGAGGTTGCACCAGACACAGAGTTTGCTGGCATTTTGATCTTGGACTTCCTAGCTTCAGAACTATGAGACAAACATCTCCTGTATGTCTTATCAGCCACCCAGTCTATGGCAATTTGTTATAGCGGCTGCCACTAAGACACTGTGCTTGGGAGGAGGTTAGACCAAATCATCTCTGAGGTCCAATCCAGGTCTTAGAGGGCATGTTTCTCCTCTGCTTTCATTGATACTTTGCTCCTCTAGAGAACAGCAATGACAATAATGACAGGAATGAAAACTATGACTTCCTGAGGGTCTATCATGTACCAGGCACCCTGATTTAATCATCACCACAATCCTGAAAGTAGATATTTCACAGATAAGGAAAAGAGGTCTCATGGTCTAGTGACTCAGTGGCAGAGGGTCTGAGTCTAAAACGATCATTCCGACTACTTTCTAACCAAAGGTCACAGGCTCAAGAAGAGCTGGAGTTGAAAGAGATCTTGGAGTAATGTATCCAAACTTTCCACACAGTTTGGGGAATGTCTGTATAGGATCCATGTCAGAAAGTCATCTAAAGTCTTTTTGTATATTCTAAATGATGGGAGATTACAGTCTCTGGAGATTTGTGTGGAAAGCTCTAGGCAGAGTTGGAGAAGCTGGGTCCCAGTAGCAAATCTATCACTTATTATTAGTTAAGTGACTTCACACAAGTCAGTCAAACTACTTGATTCCCATTTCTTTGTCCATAAAATGAGGATAATAATGTACCTCAGGATACAAGGAAAAAATGCTCTTTGTAAACTACTGCAATGCTATAGTAGTTGGTTAAGCACTTTTTCAATTTTTAACGTTTGCCTTCTTGTTACTTTATCTGTCATTTTCAGTTCTGCTTAAGAAGATGGAACAAATTCATCTGCTCATAATCACTGGGCTCCTGCTACATGCCTGGTGCTGAGCTGGGTCCTGGGTGTACAGCAATGAACAAAGCAGATATTGTCCCTGCCTGTGAAAATCTAGTCACTTACTCTTCCACTTAACACACCCCCAAAATGATTTTTGGGAAAATCTTCTCTATGAAACCTCTTCAAATATCAAAAAACAACTACCATGTGACTCGGTTCTTGTGACTGATCTGCAGACTTTTTCATCCTTCTCTGCTCTCACAGTCTTTACTGAGGGACATTTAGAGAGATGTGCGTTAAGACAAAGACAAGTGGGACCTGGGGGAAATTACAAAACCTCTGGGTGCCTTAGTTTCCTGATCTGTAAAATGGGGATGAAAAGACTACCTATCTCAGAGAGCTCTTAGGAGAACTGAATAAATTAATGTGTATAAAAGTTTTAGAACCACGCCTAGCACACAGCAAGCTGCTGCTGTTGTTCAGTAGCTAAGTCAACTTGGACTCTTCGTGACCCTAAGGACTGCAGCACACCAGGCTTCCCAGTCCTTCACTACCTCCCGGAGTCTGCTCAGATTCATGCATTTGTAAGAATTCACGTTCAAAAGGGCAGCAGCAGTTCACCAGGGAAGAAACTATTTTCCAGGGTCATACTGTTCACAGGGAGAAGAGTTCATCTTGAGCTTGGGAAAGTGAAGGCGCTAGACCACCGCGCTGCGTCCCGCCTTACCTCCTCTCTCGCTTTTCGCTCTGCTTCCTCCTGCTTCTTCCTCTGCTCCTCCTCCTCCAGGACTTTCCTTCGCTCCTCCCTCTTCTTCTTCAGCTCCTCCAGCTCCAAGGCCGCCTCCTGCTGCTTCTGCTTGAGCTTCTCGAACTCCTCGCTCTCCGTCTCCCCACGGCGACGGCGCAGCTCCTCCAGCCGCTTGCCGGCTTCCACCTGGGAAGTGCCTTCGGCCTCCTTGGCCTCGCTGACCCTCCCTCCAGCGCGGCTGCAAAGGAGTGGGACACTCGTCTGCCTTGCAGCGTACCCTCACCGCCCCTGGAAGCAGGGGAGGTCGGTCTGCAGGCCTTGCATCCCACATGGAAATCTCCACTGCCCTCACTGGACAGCGGACCCTCGTGGCTAAGTTGGGGTCCATCTGGAATTCCCAGGTCTGAATTCGAGTCCCCTCTCTGCCACTTACCCTGGGTTTCCTAGGTTGTACAATGGGAGCAAACAGGTACTGTTGGTGGGGCTGTAAATTGGTACAACCACTGGGAAAAGAGTATGGAGGTTCCTCAAAAAATTAAAAGTAGAACTGCCATATGATGCAGGAATTCCACTTCTGGGTATTTATCCAAAGAAAATGAAAACACTAACTCAAAAAGATACAGGTAACGCCCATGGTCATGCGGCATCATTTACAATAGCCAAGATATGGAAACAGCCTAAGTGCCCACTGGTGGATGAACGTATTACAAAAATGTAAAAGTACATACAATGGAATATTATTGAGCCACAAAAATGGAAGAAATCTTATATAAATACTCATTAACAGGTAGTGAGGGCATTCTTAACTGTGTCTGAACATAGGTGGCCCATTTCTGACACTTTTGTAACAGATGAATTACCATGGCCTAGTATCATTTACTCCCCGCAGAGAATAGCGCTGGTGTTTCTAGCTATGAAGCAAGAGGAGGACCAGAAAAAAGATTACATGGTTACCGATACTGATTTTCTGAGTGCATCTCATGCTTTTAAAACAGTGAGAGAGTTCTGAATAAACTATGTCCTTTAGTACTATGCTTTTCAAGCTGCATTTTGTAAAATCTATTTAGTGGACTGTAATTAGTATTTAAAAGAACCAACGAGAAAACATCAGAGGGTATTGCATGGAACAAAGGAAATGACCTCTTCTTGACATTCTTGTTTCAGTTATAATTACATATGTAGACGTGTACCGGGATATGATATAGATTTTATATCTTACTAGGAGTTGAGGTTAAAAAGTTAAAAAATATCATTCTAGGTTCTTGATAGCTAAAGATCAACTCTTATTTTTAACTCAGTCAAGGTTAGGGGACCCCTTAAGACTTGATATTGCTCTTTCAAAGTCTTACATGTCCATAGGCCTGTGACTCCAGAGAGGAACCCTCTCCTTTCAGTTAAAGTCTCTACATCTTCAGAGAGTTGGTTCTTCCTGTTGATGGTGTTTTGTTTGGTAGGACTGCTAACATGTGCCTATAGAAACTTTTCTGGACTCCACTGGGTGTCGCTCAATCTTCATTTTGGACATTCAGATGCCCATCATTAGGGACTCCTTAAATCAGTCATGACCCATCCACCCAGTAGGACACTCTAACATTAACTGTAGGCTTATACTCACTGGTGTAGAAAGCTAGCAAAAAGATACACTGTTATGCTCAGTGAAAGAATCACTTTAAGACAGAGATTTATAATTATACACATATATACATCTATGTCTGTTTTGAATGTATACATATAGACTATCTGGGGAAAATGTTACTGGTGGTTTCCTTAGGTGATGGGTGCTTAACTTGCTCCTGAATTGAGATTTTCATGTCATATTTTAGAGAAAACATCTAGCTATAAGAAAATGGGTCTATCAAAGGGAAAAGTAGTTAAATCAACAAAAGGAGCTGTGCTCAAAACAGGAACGAGAATTTTGGCCCCATCACATCTGCTCAGATGTGCTGGCATTGCCTGAGATGTGCTGGCATTGCCTGAGATCTGCCTCAGATGTGCTGGCATTGCTCCTGCTAAGTTGCTTCAGTCGTGTCCGACTCTGTGCGATCCCATAGATGGCAGCCCACCAGGCTCCCCCTCCCTGGGATTCTCCAGGCAAGAACACTGGAGTGGGTTGCCATTTCCTTCTCCAATGCATGAAAGTGAAAAGTGAAAGTGAAGTTGCTCAGTCGTGTCTGACTCTTAGCGATCCCACGGACTGCAGTCCACCAGGCTCCTCCATCCATGGGATTTTCCAGGCAAGAGTACTGGAGTGGGTTGCCATTGCCTTCTCCAGCCTGAGTGTTAGGGTACCACTAATATGGAAATTTCTTCCAGAAGGTTCTTTCTTCTTTCTGTGGCTTCGCTAGGTGAAAGTCGATATTCATATAGACCTTTCACTATGAACATAGCTAGTTTTCATTTAGACTAATAGGTATTAAGCTAATCCAAATAGAGGCTCTCACTCCTCCCCAGCTCCTCTCACTCTATAACTATTTGGAGCAAAGTGAGGTGTCTCTGCTTCTATAGGGATCAATTTCTATGAAGCTACAACTAACATATGTTGGCAGCTAAATTAAAAACTAATAATATGGTAGCAGTTTGTTTCATTTTTTCCTGTCAAAACATAGCAAAATTAAAGCAAGAGTCCCAGTTACGGGCTCTCAGTCCTCAGTGTGTTGCCATCTCTTGTGACTTATCTTTTCGAGTCACCCAGTTTTCTGGATTTCCAAACAATGGGCATGTTAATTGTCCATTTGAGTTTTGACTAAAACTGGTTGAGAAGCTTGCTCACTGTTAACCAAACTTCTTTCTACCGACAGATTTTTAAAGTTATTTCTTTTAATAAAATTATACTTGCACCTACAGCACATGTTTTAAACTAGCGAGTAATTGTTGCTGTTCAGTTGCTAAGGTGTGTCTGACAGTTGTAACCCCATGGACTGCAGCACGCCAGGTTCCCCATCCTTCACCATCTCCGGGAGTTTGCTCAAACACATGTCCATTGAATTGATGATGCCATCCAACCATCTCATCCTCTGTCACCCCCTTCTTCTCTTGCCCTTAATCTTTCCCAGGATCAGGGTCTTATCTAAGTAATTAAATAATAATGTTTTTAGGTAGTATTCTTTTAACAATTTTCATGAACTTGACACTGTTCTAGGGTTCTAACACATTAAAAGACTGGCACTTCAGCAAGCTCTGCACTCAGCTTACCAGCCTGAATCAGCTTGATTTCTAGATTTTATGAATTCCTAATAAACTTAATTTTTACATCTATTTTCTTGCCAATCCCAAGTAACATCTATAAGTTCTACCCTTCTCATTCCCTCACACTTTATTTAGGCTTTGAATATACATCTTTCCTTCTATGTGCTTTCAGTTCTCTTCTGTAAAACTGTGACTAGCTGCTGCTGCTGCTAAGTCACTTCAGTCGTGTCCGACTCTGTGTGACCCCATAGACGGCAGCCCACCAGGCTCCCCCATCCCTGGGATTCTCCAGGCAAGAACACTGGAGTGGGTTGCCATTTCCTTCTCCCATGCATGAAAGTGACTAGATTTCTGCTCAAATTTTTGTGTAGAAAAATTGTGTGCATAACAACTATATTTACCTAACAGCTTAGCATCTTAAAGCGGCTAGAAATGTCCATCCCTCATAGTTCTGCTTGCTTCTGAGTGTTACCCATGCTTTGGTGTAAGGAGCAGTCTGACTTCTATACAACATCTGCTTGGAACTTTCTTATTTGAAGTGTTCCAAAAAAACAGGGTCTACAGGCAAGGAATCCACATTATCAGGACCTCGGACTTTTTTCCAGAATGTTTGGCACAGCAGCCAGTGACATAACAGAGACTGCAGTTTGGCACCAGCAGCTGGAGCGAGTGTGTGTAGGAATGGGGCACAGAGAGTCAGGTAGCCGGGTGTCCAAGGCAGGCTTCTGTAACTTGAGTTCTTCTACAAAGCTGGGGGGTGGGGGAATCTCCATATTCAACCTAGAAGTGAGGATTTGCCTGCATATCTTGATCCCTGGGTCAGGAAGATCCCCTGGAGGAGGGCATGGCAACCCACTCCAGTATTCTTGCCTGGAGAATTCCATGGATAGGGGAGCCTGGTGGGCTACAGTCCATGGCGTTGTGAAGAGTTGGACAGGACTGAAGCGACTTAGCATGCATGCACTTGTCTATCTGTCCTACAGTTAATCGCCCAGATCTACTCAGTGTGATAGGAGAGGGGATGAAAAAGGGGAATCTGAAGCTCTGCAAGAGGGTGTTCCAAACTGGAGCATTAGTTGCTCACCCTCTTCCTCCCTCTTAGAGATTCTCCAAGGCAAAATAAGATCAAAGGCTCTCTAAGTCCTGTGGTAAAGAGAGGTAACTTATTTAATCTCATGTTTCCAAAGTATCTGGCCGCTGGGCAATCTTCCTTTTCTGCAACAATTTTTTAACAATGTTTATAAAATACATTCTTGAAAATGGTATTGAGAGTTTCTTTTATGAAGTCTGCTGGACCCTACAGAGAATGAATCAATGACATGAACTCTGGTGATAATGTTTTCTAATAAGCTGATCTTACGTGAACATATTAGGTCAGTGAACAAAAACATAGATACCAAGCAGGATTGATCCCAAATAATGGGAAAAGCAGATCAAACCTTGTCTGAGCAGGGCCTGCTGTTTTCCTGTTAGTGATTGATAGCCTGATCTGCTGACGGAGTATCTCTAAGACAATGGCCGGTGACCTCACAACAAAAGTATGTTGCCTGTTAGCACGTTTCTGTCTGGAGTCACAGGGTAGGGAGACGGATTTTTTTTTTTCTCACACATGAGCACAGTCACTGTTAACTAGCCACTATGTCTTACCTGAAAGCATTCTCGGTGTGTTTAAGTTTGTGGGTCATGAATTCTCCATTCTGAGACTTCACTTCTGTAAATCCCTTCTTTGCATCCAAGAAGCTCTTAACGTCTTTGCTTTCTTTGTCCTTTTTAGTCTTCTCTTCTTTGAGCTAACCAAAGGTACATATCAGGAAGAAACATAACGATAAAATTCTTATTAGGTTTCGGTTGGTATCACCAAATAAAACCCAACATTGTTAGGGAGCCAGAAAACTGAGAAGTAAAACAAACCACGGGAGAATGATGTGGTAGACTTGGAATCAGAGGAAATTCTTGGAGCATGAGCTGTGGTCCTCCAGCTTCCGAGCAAAGACCCTGACCACAGTTTTAGGAGGTCAGGATCATCCTTATTTCACTGACGTTTTATTTTCAAAAGTGACGGAGGTGTTACCATTTGGAAACCATTATGTTATGGAAACTCCACATGAGAGGGGTTGTTTTCAGTTCCCACCGGGAAGAGCAATTATTAGTGTGGCCTTGATGGGAGAATGGCCAAGTTACTTGGACAGGTTTCTTCTTGGATGAAGGGTGCTTCTTTGAGAAGGATTTGAATGTGTTGAGGAGGAAATAAGAAACCTACTGAGTTAGCTCGATCTGTCAAGTCAGTCTTGGCAGATGTCAGAGGAAGACCACCCTAGCATTTTAATCAAACGAATAACTAGGGTCTTCAGGATAGAAGACATAATAACCCTACCTTTAGAGGGATGACACAGAGACCTGTGGGGCCACGTCTGTAGTCGTCTAAAGCATTAAAGATGGAACGCGAAGGAAAAATTCCAGGGCTGACCTTGACTACCACTGAAGGTGATAATTTAGTCTCTGAAAGTGGCTTTGCGATTGTTGTGGGAGACAGAGGAAGGTGGTACATGGAGAGCAGGTATTAGCTCTAATTTTTGTGTGCACGTGTAGGCTTTGTGTTACAAGTTCCTCATAGTGAGACAGATTATTTCAAAGTATACTGAATTTGCATAGCTTTTGGGGGGGGTAAAGGAGTTCAAATTACCTTCATCATCTCACGCATTCTTAAAAAATGAGTGTGAGAACAGGTGAGGTTCATTACTGCTCATTTGAAGACAAACAGTGACAAAGCACTAACATTCTAAAGAGACTAAAGGAGGAGGGTTTGGGTGTAAGAACTCAGGCCTCCGGGGGCTGCCAAGAATGGTCCCACCCCTTACCTGCTCACTCACCTCTTTGCAGTTGTTATGCTTCTGATACCTAACCCCCACCAAAGTGCACGTTTTACTAAGAAAAGGATTTTTTTTTTTTTTTCCTCTTTACTGATGAGTCTTCAGTAGTTCTTTGGCCTGATTGCTTTTGCTGAGTATTACTGGATTAAATTACTATCGATAGACTATTCACTACCACGGTGCCCTAGCTAGTTAAGACTTTTAATCTTTTTCCAAGTGGCATATATCTAGGACATCCCTTGGACTTGCTGAAGAGGGAGGCTGTAATTTTGCTATTCTTTCTGAGAGCTTTGTCTGAAAGTCAGGAAATCTGAGTTTTAGTTTTAGTGTTGTCAACAATCTAACTGTTACTTTAAGTCACCTAACATCTCTGGAATGCTGGTTACCTGTGCATGAAAAGAGAGGGTTGGGCTAGATGATCCCTTCCTAATTCTTCATCCTGTGCCTTCCCTCTTGGCTCCAGATTTGTGCTGAGAGGCTCAGAGAAGAGAAGGAAGCTCCTGGTCTGTCCTGCAGCTTTAATTCAACTGTCCTTGCCTGGTGGTAAATCAGTATTTATTGGGCAGGCAGGAGAAAGCAAGGTCTCTTTTCATTCTGACCTACCATTGTTGGGAATAGCCCCAGAAACTATGGATGGGAGTTTATATCCTGGTTAAGAAGTATCTGGGGATACATGTTTAATGGTGAGGGGGGGGGGTCCCCTTGCAGTGAACCCATGAAAGAAATTGTGAGTCACACCTTATAGTTTGTGGAGCACTATACAAAGAGAACCTCATTTCTCCTATTTTGGAGTCAGAGATATTTCCAGTCTCCCAAAATGCATTATCTAATTTACTGACCAAAAATGTGTGTAAAATAGATTTGTAAAACCACACATGTCTAACAGAAGAAACATCCCTTTTTTTCATGTTCTGCCTGTATTGGCAAAGTTGTGGTAGATGGTATGCTTATATTCTCTTTGGAAGACTTAAAAAAAAATTCCCAAAGAAATAATGATAATTTAATGCTGACTGCAAATTATTTTTTCTTTCTGGGAAGCGGATAAATAAATTCTGTAACACTTTAAGGAGCACAGTGGGTTGGCTTCTATAGCAGATTCAACCTAAGCTAATGGGATATTCTGAGCCCACTGGGAAAAGCATTAGAGCCTCTAGATCGAAATGTTACCAAGAAGAGAATCTATATTGATGGATTAATACAGGGCCATGTATCCTGAGTAGGAAATGGCAATCTGCTCCAGCATTCTTACCTGGGAAATCCCATGGGTAGAGGACCCTGGTGGGCTAGTCTGTGCGTGCTAAGTTGCATCAGTCATGTCTGACCCCGTTGCAGTAGCCCGCCAAGCTCCTCTGTCCATGGGGTTATCCCGGGCAAGAATACTGGAGTGGGTTGCCATGCCCTACTCCAGGGGATATTCCTGACCCAGGGACTGAACCCACGTCTCTTGTGTTTCCTGCATTGACAGGCACGTCTCTTAACACTAGTGCCACCTGGGAAGCCTGGGCTACAATCCACGGGGTCACAAAGAGTCGGACACAACTGGGTACAGCACAGCAAAAAAAAAAAAAAGTGATCAGTGGGGTAACACACGAGCGTATGTGTGTAGGGGTAGGAATTCCAGTGACATACTCTTGTGCCAGAGAGACACTCAAAAAGTCTGAACAAGTCTAAAAGGACTGAGGCACCAGTTTCTCTGTTGTACTGCTTTGTATCATTTGATTCCAGAAGAATGATAAGAACTGGTGCAAGTTACACTTTTTCAGACCAAGTTGAACATACTTTTGTTAGATTCAGAAGCCTCAATTCCTGTTCCAGGCCCAATGCCTATCACATGAATGGCCCTGCCCATGGACAACATGGACTTTCCTGGGGAGCTGAGGCTCTACCCAGACCCACAGAGTCAGAGTCTGTGTTTCATAAGATCCCAGGTGACCAGCATGTACCTTGATGTTTCGTGAGAGGCTCTGGCCTACGTGATATGAATATTAGTTTCATTACTATAGGAACAGCTCTGCTGGAAACTGTTTTCCTATTAGAGGCCAGAACAAAAAAAAAAAAAAAAAAAAAACAAGCTCTGAGGTGAAGAACTAAAAGGAGGCATTTTACAGGGAGGCATTTTATATTCAATACCCTATGATAAACCATAATGGAAAAGGATGTAGATAAAACAAGAATATATGTATATGTATAAAGGGCTTCCCAAGTGGCTTAGTGGGTAAAGAATCCGCCTGCTCATGCATGAGATACAAGAGATGTGGGTTCGATGCCTGGGTTGGGAAGATTACCCTGGAGTTGGAAATGGCAACCCATTCTAGAATTCTTGCCTGGCAAATCCCATGGACAGAGGAGTGTGGTGTGCTACAGTCCATGGGGTCACAGAGAGTCGGATACAACTGAGCATGAACTCACGCACACACGCAATATCTGTATAATTGAATCACTTGCTATACAGCATAAACACAACACTGTACTTCAACAAAAATTTTTAAAAAATTAAAAGAAGGTATCTTATAGTTGGGGAAGAGAAAAAGTTAAATTACGTTTCAGGGTTACTGGTCATCTGTGATTCACTGCCACAGACAGTTAAACTGCGGTGAGAGAAAGAAGGTTTTGTGTAAGGAATTGGAGTGACTTCTGGAAATGTAGCTCACCTGATGTTTGTGTTTCCTTTTCTTGCTAACTCCATGAAAGGAAAGAATTTTGTTGAGAGTAGAGAACAAAAAGGAGGATGGGGGGTAAAATGGCCACATCATGTAAACTACGATTTAAAGTTATCTAAGTGAAGTAGCTACACAAACAGGTGGAGTGGTTAGTCAACTAGTAACTTATGTATGCAATGTTAAAACAGGAATGGCAGTTCCCCCCCACCCCCCACCCCAAAGCTTTGGTTAAGAAGCTAATCTGTTCTTGTGTCAAAAAGAGGCCAAGTTTTGGGACACTGGAATGTGCTGGAGGGCAGATTGAGAAAGGGGCAGGACTGAAATCATCAAACCACAGCCATTGTTGAACTGGGGGCCTTATCTGAAAAGAAGCTAAAGGATGATGGGATGGCTGCTGGTGAGCTCCTTCTAGTTCACAGACACAAAACGTGGACCAGAATGCCTTGGTCATTAAAAACAATCCACACCTGACTGAACTGAATGAAATGGAGAATTCATAGAGTCATTCTGCCTCTCCTGCTCCACAGAAACGTAATCACCAAGCTATGATTTCATGCCCTCTTCCTCCTGTATTTAAAGATATTCCCCCCAAGAAGTTTCTGTATAGCAGAGGGAGCTCAGCTCTCTGATGACCTAGATGGGTGGGGGGTTGGAGGGGAAGACTCCAGAAGGAGGGGGTATATATATACACATAGCTGATTTGAGCAGAGACTAGTACAGTGCTGTAAAGCAATTATATTCCAATTAAAAAATAAGTTAAAGATATTCCCCCACACAAAATGCTAGCTTTAGAGATGAAGCTAAATAATAATATATGTGGGATATATAAATATATATGTGGGACACAAAATAAATAATATATGTGGGCTATTTCCGAGTTTAGTCCCAAAGTAATGTTCATTTTTTGGAAATGAATTTGTAGTTGTTTTTCTGTTACAGGATGAGAACAGTTGTTTCCCAACATGTTCAACAAATTTCTCAGCAGCCTCATTAGAGCCAAATTTAGTTTTCTGGTTTTTCGCATTCATGCTTTCTCCTGCTTTTAATGGGGCAGTGTTCACATTCGGTTTTTACTCCCAGGCCACCACAAGTTCTACTAGAAAATGGGAGGGACACATACCAAAAACAAAATAAATATAGCTTGAACTAGAATCTTAGGAAAAAAAGGTTTAAGAAAATAATCATTCTCCTATTAAATCTCATCTGTTTGCTTAATACAGATTTGTCTGTGTCTTCTGTGCTATAATGGGCAGAAAAATGTAGCAAGAGTCCATCTGAGTTGGAGCTCAATAACTACAATGCAGTCCCACAGGCAGAGTAATTCAAATCTTATGTTTGATAATTTAGTTTTATCACAATCAAGTACTTTGAACTTATTAAATACTATCATCATTTTTAGGATTGCCTGGAGCTAACATAAGCATGATGGTTAAAACAAGATCAGGCTTTCTTTCTTTCTCCTTTTTTTTTTTTTTTTAAGCTGTGCTATGCAGCATGCAGGATCTTAGTTCCCCAACCAGGGATCAAACCTGTGCCGCCTGCATTGGGAGCGAAGAGTCTTAACCACTGGATGGCCATGGAAGCCCTGAGGCCAGGCTTTCTGATGTGGCATTTTGATTATGTCGGGACATGATGACATGCTCTCTGCAGCAGCCTCTGGTCCACTGACTTGTTTACTACTTACCTACAGTCAAACACCCTGGCACCAGCTCCTGTGTGTGCCTCAGAAATGCAATGCAGAACACTGTGCCAAGCTATTCTTTTGAAAACCAAATATCATCTTCAGTTCATCAGATTTTCTACTGAGAGGTGTGGGAGTGTTTTCCCTTTGAAAAGTTAAATCATTAATCAAAGCCAGTTGGAAATATTTCATGATTGAAATGAAAGTAGGATGGCTCAGGGGAAAAAAATTAGCTTTTTTGGAGGAGAGTAGAAAGCAGGAAAGGTTGATCAGAGAAGTGTTTTTCAAGCTTTCTGACTGTGACCCATAGTAGAAAAGACAATTTATATCACAATGCAATACTTAGTGGCCACGGTGCCCTCTGATATTTTCTATTCTACTTCATAAAAAAAAATGCAGATTGACATTTTTAACTAGTTTTGCTTTAAATTGATTTCACCATTCAATGGATCATGAGCCATGGCTTGAAAAATACTGGGTTAGAGGTTACAATTTTGAGATCATCTGACCTGAAACATCATGGAACACTGCTCTCTATGCTTTATGACTAGGTTCCTTCTCAATGATATTTACCTCTTCTTTTTTGAAGGCAGCCTTGTCTTCTTGGGACTTTTCTCTTTTAGCTGGCACTTTAGCCCCCCTTTCTTCTTCCTTTTTATTTTCAAGAATGGTAAGGTCACTTATTTAAAAGCAAGAGTGAGAGGGTGCTCAGGTCACTCTGCATGTGGCGTGAAGTGACTTCTCTGTGGCTGTACCAATACTCACATTTCCCCAGTGCCAGTGGTTCTAAACAGCAATGTGGGATAGTTTCCTCCCACCAAATCTTTCCTCATGTGCCTGCCATCGTGCTCACGCGTGACGTGGTGCTTCTGGTGAGTGTTGAAAACCTCGTGAGTGTTTGATGCATCTAGTTCCTGATCATCTCTTATGATAGCTGTGTTTATGAGCCCCTTGTAAGAAGCAGAAGTGAAAGATGACTTGAGTGCAATGCAGACTTAGTGATAGAGAGTTCTCTTTGGAAAGCTGAATACACAAGCATCTCTTTCCTTTTCTGGTTAGGTATAGTGCTTTTAATGTAGCCTTGCAGACAGAGAAAAATAAATGTTTCTTAGATTACAGACATTCCCCCCAGCCCCATTCCACTCTTCCAGTGCTATATAAATCTGTATCACCCAGATGGTAAAAGAAGCAAAATGTGTGCTCATAATTACCAACCAGTTTTAAGCTGATGCTGCCCCAGATGAATGGCTTTCTGCAAGTCTACATTAGGCTCAGGTCTACATGACGGCAGGTCAGGATTTTGACATTTTTAAAATAAAAGGTCCAAAATGGCTCCTTTCCCTCCTTTATTACCAGTTAATTTCAAGGGGGTTATTTTTATCTTCTTAAGGTATTTCTGGCCATGATTCGTCATGTCAGTTTCCCACCCCAACTTTTAGCATCTTTTATTAGATGCCAAACACACAGATGAGGTGAGGAGTTATGGTCCTCCTGCCTCATGTAGACCCGTGGAGAGAGGTTAAGTTGTTAGAAGGAATGAGTTTAGATGCGGGTGCAGAATCATTTCAGTGCAGCACCACCACACTTGTCATCTTTGGGTTAATTCATTTTTTCTGGTATTCATAGCAATCAAGCACAGAGCAATTCACTTCTCTCTGGTTGTATCAGTAAATTTGGTTGGTGAAATATTTAGCTCTCAGTTGATTGCTTTATGCTTGCATATGGCTATGACCTTAAAAAAATGAACAGCTTGCCAAACAATTAAGCACATGGGGCCTTAGGAATGTGGCCTCAGTCCCAAATTTGATGTGCATTACATTTCTCGCAAGTTGCAGGCATCACACACTTGGTGCAAAAGGTTTACTGTACCTGTTTCTTTGGGACAGCTGTATGAGGTTTATCTTCTTGTACTTTCTTTTCATTGACCCCCTTCCCTGCTGTTTTCTCCTCTACCTTTTCCTCTTTCATCTTTTTCTCCTGCATGTGCCCCTTTTTCTCTTCTAGTTGCTTCTTACGTTTTTGCTCTTCTATCTTAGCTCTCTCTTCTTCCTCTGCCTTGACCCTCTGCCTCTCCTCTTCTGCCTTCCTCTCCTGCTCCTTGACCCTCTGCCTCTCCTCTTCTGCCCTCCTCTCCTGCTCCTTGATCCTCTCCCTCTCCTCTGCCTCCCGTCTTTCTCTCTCTTGGGCAGCTGCTTTTTCCTCTGCTTCCTTTTTTGCTTTCTCCTCTGCTATTTTTCGGTCTTGCTCAGCTTTAATTCTTTCTCTTTCTTCTGCTTCCAACCTGGCCCTTTCTGCCTCAGCTCTCTCCCTGGCTTCCTCTTCCATCTTTTCCTTCTGGAGACTCTCATCTGAGCCCCCTTCGCCCTCCTCCTCGGTCTGAGGCTCATCTGCACTGATCTGCCCGTTTTTCAGTGGCACTGCTGTTTCCTGCTGGGTGTCCGCTCTTTTCTCCTCTGCCACCACCTCTACCTGATTTTCTTCAGTGCTCCCTGGCTTTGGCTTCTCTTCCTCTTCCTCCTTTTCCTTCTCGTCTTTCTTTTTCTCTTCCGCTTCCATCCAGTCATTCTTCTGGTGTGACTTGGTGACTATTTCCGTTTCCTCCAGCTCCTGTCTTTCCTGGCGACTTTCAGCTTTTCCTTCCTTCTCTGCCGTCTCATTGTCTGTTGTGTTGTTTTGCATCCTTCTGCTGGAGAGCGACAAACTTGCATCTGTTATGGTTGGGTCAAACTCCTTCTGCCGTTCCAGGGCTTCCTGGAGGCGCTTTTGGCGTCTTTCCTCCCGCCGAGCCAGTCGCTCTAGGAGAGCAGCCTCATCATCGCCCTCCGCCTGAGTGTTGGTGGTGGTTGTCTTGACCTCCTCGTCAGGCACACTGGACAACAGAAACGACATCAAGGACAGCTTGCTGATTAATCGGTCAGCTGGATTCATGTACTGTGTCACTTGGGAAATCTACAAAGAGAAATCTATATACACACACTCTCCATATATAACCCCATTTTAGTACATTCCTGCCTTGCTTTCAATGATAGCATACGCAAACCTTTGTCCATGGTCTTTCTCTGGCCATCGTGAGTCTATTCTGTAAACAGAAGAGCTGAGTATTAATGCCCCCTGGGCACTGTGCCTCTAGCAAAAATTGATGAGCATTAGTGAATAAATACCTCAGCTCCCTTCACCTTTGGAATCAGATAGCTCCGAGGTACCTGCAGCACATGAGGTCTTAGAGCTCCCAGTGGAGTTAAGCTCCAGATACTCAAAGTGGTAATTTGCTCAGAAAGAAAACCTTTATTTGGTTGCGTTGCCTTCTCTGACTCACCTTCCCACACTGCTACTGGCTTTTCCTAGGATCACTTTACAAACAAACTGTTTGTGCTTAAATCTTTGTTTCAGAATCTGATTCTTGGAGAACTCAAATTAAGACAAGGACCAAACTGAAGAAACAAATTCCTCTCATATCATATAGTGTTCCCACATGTTGCCAAGTCATCTGGAATTCCTGATCTGGATTTCTGGAACACAAAGTACTTTGAGAGGAAGGGAGTGTATGTATTAATAATAGGGCACAGATGCTATACTATATTCAGGCTAATAACCCCCACAGTGGGGACATCCAACTGTCCACCACAATTCATGCTCCTCCCCCCTTAGTCACGGGGAAGTCACTGCCCATCAAGTCACTGCCTAACCCTCCCTTCTTCCTCGCACCTGGGTGGGGCCACATGCCCAATAATTCCAATGAAGTATGAGTAGCAGTGTGACGTCCAGGCCAGGACAAATAAGAAGCACAGGTACATTCTCTTCCTTTTCAGTCTCTGCTGGCTAGATTAGAGGACTCCAAAGCCCCTGAGTTTGATTTATAAGAGGACAGAAGATAGGGGACCAGTTCTACCAATCAGAAATGCCCAATTTGGGAACTCATTGTTAAAGCAGCTGAGGTTGCCCTAACTAATATATATATAACATACCATCTACATTCTTTGTCAAGATTTCCATGAGTAAAGGGTCTCTTGCCCCTCTTTTCTACCGTAGACAGACGTTTATAAAATAAGAAGAGAAAATCTCTAAAAACCAAACTGCAGCATGTCCATCACCATGTTCACTACTGTGGGATGCTGGCTGGACACTGCCCAAGCCAGGGGTGTTGGTCTTCACTGCAGGAAACAACTAGTCATGTGATACTAGGACTGTGACCAGAGTTGGAAAAGTATGTCTTGCAGTGTTTTGAAACTCCATCAAATTTCATGGTTCATACCAACCTTGGCCCTTTTGAAGTTCAAGTTCACTTAATTTTGGAAAAACACACTTCACCTTTAACAATAAGAAATGGCAAAGTAGAGGCTAGATTTTAAACTTTCTTGGCCTTCGCTGTTGCTGTAAGGCACCATGTCAATGAATTAGACACCTAAGTGTTAAACTTCTCTGAAAATGCAAATAGTTTAGAATTAAAGGGGAAAAAACTATGTATATGAGGCATTTGGATCAACTGAATTTAAATAATTTTTAAGAGGTATCCCAAATTCCAAAATGCTAGTTGGCTTAAAGAACTCTTAAGAAACAACAGACTCTACTGAATCTTTTTTTGCTATTTGCTATTTATAAATCAGGACAGCTATTATCAGTAGAAGCTGAGTACCAATTACAGTTGCTTAGCCCCAAGAAGAATACTTATTCTTCATGTCATAGATAGATTACATGAATATGAGCTACCAAAAAAAAAAAAATTTTTTTTGTACTCAATCAATAGCATGAAATAACTATTAATAGTAAATTGTGAAAGAAGAGAAACACAAGTAGGAGCAAGATTTTAGAAGCAAGAAAACCACAGGCACTAGTAACTTTTTACAGCATTGTTGATTGCTCCCTAACAGCCAGATTCATGGAAGGCCTTAAAATGTAAAATGTTGTGTTCAAACTCTCTTTCCCCCATTTCCCTCAGCTCAAAAATGGAAAAGGAAGTGACGACCATACTGCTCTGATTTGGAAGATTCTGCTACCATCTTCCTAATAATGGTCAAGATTATTATGTGCCTTTTACATGTGTTATCATCTCATTTAAATTTAATGACACGCCTAAAACAAAAGTATAATTTTTATTTCCATTTAAGTGAAGAAACAGAGTCAGTGAAAGGAGGGTCAAGTTGGGATTCAAAGCCAGGTGGTGAACCCCAAAGAACAAACCTCAACCTCTTGGCTATACACCCTCCCTAATTAGAAGCTACTTACTGAAGGATGAGGTCTGTTTGTCCACCTAACCAAGAAGCTTCCTTATTGAGGCATCCTGCCAGCATTTTCATGACTGTCTTCAGAAACCTTTTGTGTACCCACTGAAATTCACATTAAAGAGGTCATAACTCTTTCCCTTCAGAATTTTCTATATAGATTGAATGAAGGGGATTATAAAATACAGTTTCCTCCCAACATGCCCAGAATAAGAGAATCTAAAACCAAAACCACACAAAAGATCTTACATGATGATTTAATTATATGTAACCATTTCATAATTTTAAAATCTTTCCCTCCATTCCCCTTCAAACAGCCTCATTTTTTCTGTACCTTGGAGCATAAACACGACATATACTAACTATTAGCATAATGCACTGTGTGACCTCGTATGTGTGAACTTTTAAAAGTCCTTTTAAAAGAAGTGAGGGCTCCCCTGATCGCTCAGACGGTAAAGAACCTGCCTGCAATGCAGGAGACCCTGGGTCAGGAAGATCCCCTGCAGAAGGGAATGGCAACCCACTCCAGTATTCTTGCCTGGAGAATCCCATGGATGGAGGAGCCTGGTGGGCAGAGTCCACAGGGTCGCAAAGAGTCAGACATGACTGAGCAACTAACACACACTTGTTATAAGAAACTGAACTTACTACTAAGAGATCTCGACTTTCCTGATTTCATAAGCTTCTTTGAATAACTATATTAAACTAAACAGGATTCTGCACCTTGAAGAATATTACCGAGAACAGAGAATACTGGGTTAGGGTGTATATTAGGAAGAATAAGACATCTGCAATTCATGCCTACTTTTAAAATTGAAGTATTATCTCTGCTACTGGTAGGTGCAGAGGACTATTAAACTAATATATCTTTAGTTCAGAACAGATAACAATACCTTAAAGAATGAATGTAAATAGTTTTCCTTATTTAAGAATATGACCTGTGATTTTTAGTAAATAAAAAATTTACTAGATTACAAAGAAAATATCCTTCAATTGGAGTGTGTTTAGGGGACAGGATAGGGGGTGAGAAGAAAGGAGTATTGGTGTCCTGATGTCTAAATCAGATCAACTGTCCAGTCTGGTGAGTTGCCAATAACGGCCACGCAAGAATTAAGCTAGAAAGCGTGAAACAGATAGAGTTGGGCTGAGAAGGGAGTGCTTTGCCCAACACATTTCTTTCATCAGACTGGCTAAGAAGCAATTGAGAAATGTGCCCTTCCGAAGAGGACGGTACCTGTTCTGGGTATTGACCTCCACCTGGTCAGTCACCTGCCCCAAGGCTTCTTCCTCTTGCTTCTGCCGCAGCCTTTCCTGCCGGGCGCGGCGGCGCCGTTCCCGGGCGGCCTCTTCCTCGTCATCGTCATTCCGCTGGTAGGCGATTCTGCAACATCGAAAACACCACCTCTTGAGCCAAATGCCAACCATCTTTACCAGCTTCTTGGCAGGGTTGACCCTGAACGTGACTACTTACTGAACCACAGAGTTCTAAGAGGACGGTTCTGTTTCTTAACATTTAGAGACCTGATCTGATGAGTTTTTAAACTTTTAAGTATCTGAAAACCATTAGTCCAATAGCTACAGAGGATAATTGACAATGATCAAATAACAGCTTAAACTGAAAAAATTTATACAACAGAAACTGCCTTTGAAGATTGTGGGTTAGCTTATTTAGATTTCTTTACTAAGCTGATGATTAGTAAAGATTTAGAAGCAGAAATCCAAAGAATTGAACTGAAAGTAATCAAAACACGCATCGAAAAGATTCAGCATGCTGTATGAATTATTTGTGGATACATTTTCACAAAGGTCAGAAAAGAATCAAGTTATGTTACCAAGCCAGGAATCTGGCATTAACAAGCCAAACTGCTAACTAAAAACCAGAGCAGGATATCCTCTCTGCTTGGATTTATTTTTTCCTTTGTAGTTAATTTCATGGAAGAAGGAAGGTGTCATTGACAACTGAGAAAAGGCTTCACACTCAGGGCAGTGCCCTCTGTGTATATATGTGTGTGCTCATTGCGACTGACTCTTTGTGACCCCACGGACTGCAACCTGCAAGGCTCCTTTGTCCATGGGATTCTCCAGGCAAGAACACTGGAGTGGGTTGCCATCTCCTCCTCCAGGGGACCTTCCCGACCCAGGGATCCGACCTGTGTCTCATGTCTCCTGCATTGCAGGTGGATTCTCTATCTCTGAGCCACTGGGAGTGCCCTCTATGGCCCCCTCTTTTGTTCTAGAACTGCCTATTGTCCCACCACCCTCACATGGGGCACCTCATGGGAGTCTACGGGTGTGCGTTTAGATAGAACCTGTGGGCTAAGGCGCGCTGCATTCCATGGGGTCACAAAGAGTCTGACACAACTTAGAGATGGACAGCAGCAACGTAAGCAAGCAGAAGAGGCAGAGAGGGTTTCACAGGCGTATGTGGTACTTAGCTTTCCTGGGTTGATCTGAAGCAAAGAGCTACTTAGGGAAGTCATACAATCGGAATCACTAGTTAGATATGTTTCCTCTAATATTTATTCCCAAGTAAAGAGTTGGAGCTGGAGTGCTGCAGATGCCCAGACTCAAAAGGAGAAGGCCTACGTGGTTAACCTGGCTGTTCTGGAGGGAGGGCTATGACTGAGATAGAGCGCTGGGAAGGCACGGCCGTGCTGGGTGACCTGATGGTTCCATGGGTGGGGATGCAGCTGTGTTGACCACCAGCCTGCTTTTTACATTGGAGAGTTCACGTGCTTTTTTTTTTTTTTTTNCCAGACTGGCTAAGAAGCAATTGAGAAATGTGCCCTTCCGAAGAGGACGGTACCTGTTCTGGGTATTGACCTCCACCTGGTCAGTCACCTGCCCCAAGGCTTCTTCCTCTTGCTTCTGCCGCAGCCTTTCCTGCCGGGCGCGGCGGCGCCGTTCCCGTGCGGCCTCTTCCTCGTCATCGTCATTCCGCTGGTAGGCGATTCTGCAACATCGAAAACACCACCTCTTGAGCCAAATGCCAACCATCTTTACCAGCTTCTTGGCAGGGTCGACCCTGAACGTGACTACTTACTGAACCACAGAGTTCTAAGAGGACGGTTCTGTTTCTTAACATTTAGAGACCTGATCTGATGAGTTTTTAAACTTTTAAGTATCTGAAAACCATTAGTCCAATAGCTACAGAGGATAATTGACAATGATCAAATAACAGCTTAAACTGAAAAAATTTATACAACAGAAACTGCCTTTGAAGATTGTGGGTTAGCTTATTTAGATTTCTTTACTAAGCTGATGATTAGTAAAGATTTAGAAGCAGAAATCCAAAGAATTGAAGTGAAAGTAATCAAAACACGCATCGAAAAGATTCAGCATGCTGTATGAATTATTTGTGGATACATTTTCACAAAGGTCAGAAAAGAATCAAGTTATGTTACCAAGCCAGGAATCTGGCATTAACAAGCCAAACAGCTAACTAAAAACCAGAGCAGGATATCCTCTCTGCTTGGATTTATTTTTTCCTTTGTAGTTAATTTCATGGAAGAAGGAAGGTGTCATTGACAACTGAGAAAAGGCTTCACACTCAGGGCAGTGCCCTCTGTGTATATATGTGTGTGCTCATTGCGACTGACTCTTTGTGACCCCACGGACTGCAACCTGCAAGGCTCCTTTGTCCATGGGATTCTCCAGGCAAGAACACTGGAGTGGGTTGCCATCTCCTCCTCCAGGGGACCTTCCCGACCCAGGGATCCGACCTGTGTCTCATGTCTCCTGCATTGCAGGTGGATTCTCTATCTCTGAGCCACTGGGAGTGCCCTCTATGGCCCCCTCTTTTGTTCTAGAACTGCCTATTGTCCCACCACCCTCACATGGGGCACCTCATGGGAGTCTACGGGTGTGCGTTTAGATAGAACCTGTGGGCTAAGGCGCGCTGCATTCCATGGGGTCACAAAGAGTCTGACACAACTTAGAGATGGACAGCAGCAACGTAAGCAAGCAGAAGAGGCAGAGAGGGTTTCACAGGCATATGTGGTACTTAGCTTTCCTGGGTTGATCTGAAGCAAAGAGCTACTTAGGGAAGTCATACAATCGGAATCACTAGTTAGATATGTTTCCTCTAATATTTATTCCCAAGTAAAGAGTTGGAGCTGGAGTGCTGCAGATGCCCAGACTCAAAAGGAGAAGGCCTACGTGGTTAACCTGGCTGTTCTGGAGGGAGGGCTATGACTGAGATAGAGCGCTGGGAAGGCACGGCCGTGCTGGGTGACCTGATGGTTCCATGGGTGGGGATGCAGCTGTGTTGACCACCAGCCTGCTTTTTACATTGGAGAGTTCACGTGCTTTTTTTTTTTTTTTTTAAACAGTGTTACTTAACATATCTACAAATAGAAATGCAGATATGTAAACATTACATGCCTATCGATCATGACTAAGCTAAAATAATTTATAAATGAAATCATACAATTTATACCAACAAAACAAACCTAACAGGACAGATGAAGTTTGCTCCTGTTAGACTTACAAACTAGGTAATTTTACATCCAGTACTTTATCTTTTTTACTTCAATAATACAAATGCTATGAATGTTTTTGGACCTAGGTATCTTACAAAATAAGATGAACAGTTCTGAAGGTTGGTTGGTTTGCTCTTTGCTACTTAAGAAACTCTGACTTCATACTTGCTAAAATGTGCTGGTGTGCAATATTCAAATGCCAATATAAATAAACTGTCACTTAGTAATTCTATAAAGCTGACTGGTTTATTTCCACAAATATGGAGAGAGGGGTAGTGTGATACAGTTAAAGGATAACTAGATTAATATTTAGAAAACCTGGTTTCTACAGCTGGTCTCTCCCTAGCTTGCAGCTCTTTGATTAACCTGCGTTACACTGCCTTGTCTGGAAGTGGGTGATAATCAAAAGAAATCATGGCTGTGTTGTGGTAAGGCAAGCTACAGTGTAGTATTTTGTTGTTAATAGGAAAGTGCAGTGGAGGAGCTGCTTTGTGAGGAAAGATGAGTTCAATTTTAGACTTGTTGAATTCGAGGTGACAGCATGACAAGATTCAAATGTTCCTTTCTAATTCAATCACATTGTAGTTTGCAGTCAAAAGCCCTTCCCAGTGGTTTGGCTTCAGTCTTCAGATTCTTGGCTTCATATTCCTTTGGCTTATTTCTCAATAGACAACTTTAACCACAGCAGGGAGAATGAGTCCTTAATGACGGCTTCCCAAGCTAATCAAACAGAAAGCCTTAATTTGCCCTTCTACATCTCTGGTTCAGCCATGAGGTCTTGGCTATTACTTGGGGCCTTCCTTTTCCAAGACAAGCAAGACACATAAAAGCTCCATATGGGACACTTTATGCCAGAAACAAAATTCTCCCCTCTCCTAAAACTGGAATCTCATTTGAAGCCCTTAATTTCACATCACACTTGAACAATTTGAGACGTTACTGTCTCCTCTCACCCACCCAATGAGGTTCATGGTGGAGGCCATCGGCTTTTAGTTCTGACACCACCTAGATCTGCCATCTGTCTTGGCCAGGTCACACTCAGTCTTCCTTCATCTCAGATTCCTCACTGGAGGAGTGACCTTCAACAACCAGATCATTTCCACTGTCTCTTGTTACTTCATACGACTTCAGTTCAGTTCAGTTCAGTTGCTCAGTCATGTCTGACTCTTTGCAACCCCATGAACCGCAGCACGCCAGGCCTCCCTGTCCATCACCAACTCCCAGAGTCCACCCAAACTCACGTCCATTGTGTCAGTGATGCCATCCAACCAGCTCATCCTCTGTCGTCTCCTTCTCCTCCTGCCCTCGATCTTTCCCAGCATCAGGGTCTTTTCAAATGAATCAACTCTTCACATCAGGTGGCCAAAGTATTGGAGTTTCAGCTTCAACATTAGTCCCTCCCAGGACTAATCTCTTTTAGGATGGACTGGGGATCTTCTTGCGGTCCAAGGGACTCTCAAGAGTCTTCTCCAACACCACAGTTCAAAAGCATCAATTCTTTGCTGCCCAGCTTTCTTTATAGTCCAACTCTTACATCCATACATGACCACTGGAAAAACCATAGCCTTGACTAGATGGATCTTTGTTGGCAAAGTAATGTCTCTGCTTTTTAATATGCTGTCTAGGTTGGTCATAACTTTCCTTCCAAGGAGCAAGCGTCTTTTAATTTCATGGTTCCAATCACCATCTGCAGTGATTCTGGAGCCCAGAAAAATAAAATCAGCCACTGTTTCCACTGTTTCCCCATCTATTTGCCATGAAGTGATGGGACCAGATGCCATGATCTTCGTTTTCTGAATGTCGAGCTTTAAGCCAAATTTTTCACTCTCTTCTTTCACTTTCATCAAGAGGCTCTTTAGTTCTTCACTTTCTACCATAAGGGTGGTGTCATCTGCATCTCTGAGGTTATTGATATTTCTCCCAGCAATCTTGATTCCAGCTTGTGCTTCTTCTAGCCCAGCGTTTCTCGTGATTAAATAAGCAGGGTGACAATATACAGCCTTGACGTACTCCTTTTCCTATTTGGCTTACAATTTACCATTACATTCCATCGATAGACTCTTGTTTAGGACACACAATTGCCAGAGCTAGATTTTTGAGGACATTTATTTATTTTTAATGTTTTTTATTGTGGTAAAGCATAATATAAAATGTACTATTTTAACCGTATTTAACTGTACAGTTAGTTCAGTGGCACTAAGTATATCCACACTGTCGTGTAACTCTCACCATCACCCATCTCCTGAATGTTTCACCTTCCTAAATGGAAACTCTGTCCCCGTTAAACACTAACTCCCAATTCTCCTTTCCCATCCTCTCACCCCTGGCCCCTGGCTTCTACCCGTGCACTTTCTGACGCTATGAACTTGACTAGTCTAGATATCTTGTATAAGTGGAATCAAACAGTATTTGTCTGTACCTAAGTGTATTGGGGCTTCCCTGATAGCTCAGCTGGTTTAGAATCTATCTGCAATGCAGGAGACCCTGGTTTGATTCCTGGGTTGGGAAGACTCCCTGGAGGAGGGATAGGCTACCCACTCCAGTATTCATGGGCTTCCCAGTGGCTCAGATGGTAAGGAATTACCTGCAATGTGGGAGACCTGGGTTCAGTCCTTAGGTTGGGAAGATCCCCTGGAGGAGGGCATGGCAACCCACTGTAGTATCCTTGCCTGGAGAATCCCATGGACGCAGGAGCCTGGTGGGCTACAGTCCATGGAGTTGCAAAGAGTCGGACACGACTGAGTAACTTAAGCACAGCACAGCATAGCAATGTGTATTGGGATGTATTTTTAAGGTTAGCTTCATTTATGTCCTACAGATTGTACCTTCCTTTTTTCCCTGTGCTATATAGTAGGTTCTCATTAGTTATCTATTTAATACATATGGCCATTAATAAAGAAACATGTTAAAATTGTTTTCAAAGTTAAAAACAAAGAAGGAGACAAAATGCTTTCACGGTATTTTGAATCAGAATGTGCCCAGTTGCTGGCTCAATGACTTATCAGTTGACTTTATATGTAAAATTGTGTCCATGCCAAATGACTTGATATGTGTGGAAATTCTTTGAAAGTGAGCCTCCCTATATCAGCTCTCCAAGGTCAGAGCACACAGTGGCTGCTCAGCTTTCAGGCCTCTCCCATGACAACTACCCTTCATACTACTACCAGAGATTTATCACTTTTCTTTCAAAATTGAAAAAACTTAATTGTTAAATTTTTTTCTGGCTCCAAAAGCAACATGCATTTATTGTTTTCTTAAACCAGACATTTAAAAATGTATAAAAGAGAAAGTAAAAATCAGTTTCCTAATCACACCCCTCAGATATGAATATGATTAATAGTCAATGTAATCTACCAGAACTTCTCCT
>SJYX01019332.1:471766-493033 GCA_006410675.1 Oreotragus oreotragus | reverse complement strand
CTCCCAGCCGCCCCTGACCTCGGACTTGGGATGTCTTTCATGGTTCAGCAACAACCTTTCACTATCAAGATGTCCTAAGGCATCTTCTATGTTCCAGATGTACTCTTTCTTATCTCTGTTAAAGTCCACTTTCCTCTTCATAGTCAGACAGCAAGCATAGTAACCCTCTGCTTTGTCTATTGATTCAAAGGCATGAGGAGCCCAAAGTGGTCAGGCAACAGCCTAAACTTCCAGTTCAAATGGAATTATTGTTGTGTTTCCTGATGGAAATATTCCTCCTTTTTTCTGTCACTTGATTCTTGGACCTGTGAATCCTGGTTATGGGTGAAATTGAATCCTGGCTATGGGTGAAATAGCATCCTGTATTGGGTACTAATTTAGAGCTAGTCCTGACTGAGACCCTGGTTCACAGTTTATTCATAAACTCAGACACTAAGTTAAATTATCTCTACAGATTTTAGGGCCCTATGTCCTGACTATATAATATATTATGCTTCTTACCTGAAAAAGATTATAAAGTTTACCTGTAGCAGAGTTTGGGGATTTTTTTTTTTTAAGGAATTACCCCCAAATCTTCAAGTATTTGCAGCCTTGCCTTCAAGAGGAGAAAAATACTGAATTCCTAAATAGAATTCTTCATGGTTTTCATCACATCACTAATGGAACATTCAACTAATGTCACCTGTTAGAGAAAAGGGATCAGTATAAGACCTTCATAAATAAAAATATCTTTCTATAATAAAAAAATAAAATAAAATAAACTGTACGTGCTAAGATCAAAAAAAAGAACAGAAAATGCAGCTATTATATATTTTTCAGTCTTAAAGTTTAGCAGTGGGTAATTATAGTTCTTTGGCTTACATTTTCCATTTTAGTCCTTTCAAGTTTACTGGATGATACGAATTATGCCATCAAGCCATCTTGAGTTCTTTAGGGCTTTGTGATAAACAAAAAAGTTTTCTCTCCAAAGACATCTTGATTATTGCACACAATTTTCCCTTCCTTTAAGTGTCAGAATCTGAATTCCTTAGAGTGGAATGCATTCCAATATGACAGAAATACATAAGAGCATGAAACGTCAAAAAAAAAATAATGAGTTTAAGAAAGGATGATAATAAAGAGAAAAAGAGGAAGAAGGGAAAGGGAAAAGATAACTTACTGTGATGTTTCTCTAGAAAATATTCATTTTATAATAATTTCAAAAGACAAAATTAATCGACTACAACGATAATTTAGAAGAAACAAATAATGGGGAAAGAAACCATAAGTCCTTCAAGAGTGACTCTGGTCAAGGCATGAAGTCTGGGATCAAGCTAGCAAACATGTCAGAACAGTTAGTCTTTCAGTCTATGATCTACTGCACCAAATTCCTGGTGATAGGAAATGGAATTTATTGTAGTATTGCTAGTAATCTACCTCATATCTAGTCTTCCTTTTTTCTTAGTAATGGAACTTTGATATTATTTGATGGAAACTGCATATACAAATAAATATTATATTCTCCAGTTTTCCTTGAAGCTGAGTATGTTATTTATATGTTATGAGTATATGTTATAACTCAATTACATCCATTGAGTTATAAGCAAAACTGTTTATTATATGTGTGTGTGTGTTAATCAGTCAGTTGTGTCTAACTCTCTGTGACCCCATGGGCTGTAGCCCACCTGGGCTACAGGCTCCTCTGTGCATGGAATTCTCCAGGCAAGAACACTGAAGTGGGTAGCCATTCCCTTCTCCAGGGGATCTTTCCAATCCAGGGATCAAACCCAGGTGACTTGCATTGCAAGCAGATTCTTTACTGAGCCACCAGGGAAACCCCTTTTTAGCATTAACTTCCTAGCTGCCAAGTTCAGTAGGTCCATTCCTATATGTTGGCTCTGAAGCAATTCACATTATTTTGTCTTTAATATATTCTGAAACTCGGTCCTTCCTTTTGCTTTCAAAACAAAACTGACTTCTTTTTCCTAACATTTTACTTTTCAAATTCTACTGCTACTACTTTAGTTAAGATCTGAGTAATCTCTAATCTGTGCTATGGCAACAAATTCTTAATTAATCTTGCAGTCTCCAATTCAAATGTAACTTCAGTTTGTTATGCACAGAATCACCTTATTTTCTCTAAACACTTTAAACTAGTACAGTTTGAGGTTGAAAATATGAGGCAGAGAATTAGAGAATAATTATTATTACTGTAATTGTATTCTCAGGATGACATAGACAAGCAGATTTCAGGAACAGTGGGACAGGACAAGATATAAACCTTTAAATGCATGCATATATGGTTAATTAATTTTTGACAAAGAAGTCAAGAATGTAAAATGGGGAAATGATAGTCTCTCCAATAAATGGTGTTGGGAAAACTGAAGAGCCAGGTGCAAAAAATAACAATGACTACCTATCTTACATGATATACAGAAATCAAGTCAGAACAGATTACAGAATTGAATATAAGGCCCCAGACAGTAAAACTCCTAGAAGAAAACATGAAACATAGGTTCCTTGCCATTGGTCTTGGCAATGACTTTTTGGATCTGACATCAAAAGCGAAGACAACAAAAGCAAAAATAACCAAATGGGATTGCATCAAACTAAAAAGCTTCTGTACAACAAAAAAAGACACAAAATGAAAAGACAACCTATAAAATAAAATATTTGCAAGCCACATATCTGATAAGGTGTTAATATCCAAAAATATATAAGAAATCCATACAACTCAATAGCCAAAATCCAAACTATGGGATTAAAAAATAGGGAAAGGATCTGAATAGAAAATTTTCCAAAGAAGACATATAGATGGTCAACAGGTATATGAAAAGATGCTCATTATCACTAATCATCAGGGAAATGCAAGTCAAAAACAAAACAAAATATCACTTCACACTTGTCAGGATATCTAATCAAAAAGACAAGAAATAACTACTGCTGGTAAGGAGGAAGTGGAGTGTTTGTACTGTTGGTGGGGACATAAACTGGTACAGTCATTATAGAAAACAGTATAAAGTTCCTCACAAAAAATAAAAATAAAAATAGAACTCCCAAAGGATCTAGCAATTTCACTTCTGGATTTATATCCATAAAAAGCAAAATCATTATCTGGAAATTTAAATGTGTACCTCTATGTTCATTGTAGCATTACTCACAATAGCCTAAGTGTCCACTGATGGATGAGTAGATATACAATAGAACATTATTCAGCCTTAATAAATAAATAAATAAATAAAGGAAATTCTGCAAGGATGAATCTTGAGGGCATTATACTAAGTGAAATAAGCCAGGGAATCTTTTCAAATGTACACATATATCAGATCATCAAATGCACTTATATAGCTTAAATTTTATGTGTAAATCATACCTTAATAAAGTTGAAAAAATTTAAATAAGTAAACAAACCTAGCTATAATGTGTTATGGGAGGGTGGAAGGAACTCTGACTCTTGGTGATGAAAGGAAAATTCATAAAAAATTGAGTAACATTGAGGTCAGTCTTAAAGGTCAAGTATGAGTTTGAAAGGCAGGAGGAAATAATTCATTAGTAGAAAGAAAAATGAGCAAAATCACGGGGGCATTTTTTGTTGTTATTCAGGTGTTAAGTCATGTCTGATTCTTTGCAAACTCATGGGCTGCAGCAAGCCAGGATTCCCTGTCCTTCACTATCTCCCAGAGTTTCCTAAAACTCAAGTCCATTGAGTCAGTGATGCCATCCAACCATCTCGTCCTCTGTCGCCCCCTTCTCCTCCTGCCCTCAATCTTTACCAGCATTATGGTCTTTTCCAATGAGCTGGCTCTTTGCATAAGGTAGCCAAAGTATTGGAGCTTCAGCATCAGTGCTTCCAATGAATATTCAGGGTTGATTTCCTTTAGGATTGACTGGTTTGATCTTCTTGTTGTCCAGGAGACTCTCAAGAGTCTTCTCCAGCACCACAAATCAAAACCATCAATTCTTCAGTGCTCAGCCTTCTTTACGGTCCACCTCTCACATCCATACATAGCTACTGGAAAAACAATAGCTTTGACTATACGAGCCTTTGTCAGTAAAATGATGTCTCTGCTTTTTATTATGCTGTCTAGGTTTGTCATAGCTTTCCATCCACCTTTTACTTTTGTGGCTGCAATCACCATCTGCAGTGATTTTGGAGCTCAAGAAAATAAAATCTGTCTCTGTCTCCACTTTTGCCCCATTCTTGCCATGAAATGATGGGAACAGATGCTATGATTTTCGTTATGAGTTTAAGCCAGTTTTTTCACTCTCCTCTTTCAACATCATCAAGACACTCTTTAGTTCCTCCTTACTTTCTGCCATTAAAGTGGTATCATCTGCATATGTATCTGAGGTTGTTGATATTTCTCCCAGTAATCTTGATTGTAGCTTGTGATGCATCTGGCCCTGCACTTTGCATATAAATTAAATAAGACGGTGACAATATACAGCCTTGATGTATATTGTCACCAGTACATTGAACCAGTACATTGTTCTATCCCTGGTCTAACTGTTGCTTCTTGACTTGCATACAGGTTTCTCAGGAGGCAGATAAGAAGGTCTGGTATTCCCATCTCTTTCAAAATTTTGCACCATTTGTTGTGATCCACAGTCAAAGGCTTTAGAGTAGTCAATAAAGCAGAAGGAGATGTTTTCCTGGAATTCCCTTGCTTTCTCTGTGATCCAATGGATATTGGCAATTTCATCTCTGGTTCCTCTGCCTTTTCTAAATCCAGCTTGAACATCTGGAAGTTCTCAGTTCATGTACTGTTGAAGCCTAGCTTGAAGGATTTTGAGCATTACCTTGCTAGCATGTGAAATGAGTGCAATTGGACGGTAGTTTTTGGTGTACCTATATTTGGAGACTGCCAAACAAGTCCATGGGACTTCTAAAATTCCTTGAGAAGTTTTATACTTCTAAAACTTTTCTAGAAGTCAGGCCCACTTTTTTTTTTTTTTCTCATCTCCCTTTTACAGTTGATCTTGTCCCACTTTATAAAGAAGATGTATATCTCTTACAAAACTGAATTTTACTATGGTTAACTTCCCAGGGGTACAAATCCACTAGTTATTAAACAGTCTATATATGTATAACAATGCATGCAATCTAAAATGCTGTATTCTTGTCAATGCAGAGATGTTCAGAATGCTGGGTGAGGTGGAATTATGTAATTTTTACTTCATGACCTCATCTTATCCATCTCTGGATGATCATGAAAGAAAACACTGCTCCAGTATCTATATCTCATGAAAAGTAGTGTCTGACTTTGCAACCCCATGGACTGTAATCCACCAGACTCCTCTGCCCATGAGATTCTCCAAGCAAGAAGACTGGAGTGGGTAGCTATTCCCTTCTCCAGGGGATCTTTCTGACCCAGGGATTGAACCTGGGTCTCCCACATTGCAGGCTGATTCTTTATCATGAGCCACCAGGGAAAGCAAAGCAAAGCAAAGAATTTATTATAAGAAATATTGAAAGTTGAGCTGTTTTACTTTATCCAAACAACAAACTGGTAGCAAGATCAATCTGTTTATCTATCTGTGAACCCATCCTTCCATCTATTATGTATCTCTCATGTACTTATCTTAGAATTCAGAAAGAAGATGATTACCATAAAAATACAAACTTATATGTTTCTGTGAATTGAAAGGATTTCTTACAGAAAGTCTAACTGATTTGACCATGAGGGCTGGTTTTGCCAGTTAGATCATATGACAGACATACATAAATTGAATGAGCGAAGTCTTAACTCCAAACTTAAGACAAAGATATGGTTAACACATGTAAGATTAATGCACTTAATCAAAATTTATTGTAAGGGCCAAGTTTTATTAAAATTAGCAATAGCTAAATTTTCCTAAACATTTCTGTTTAACAAGGTGCTTCTAAGTGAAAGAGTAAGAGAGTTAATCATTGTCACTGAGTAAGTTTTGGTAAAATCTTATTTGTTATATGTCCCAGAAACTGAAAAGTGAAGAAGGACTGTGTGACAGTCCTTTACATAGCAGCTAAGTGTGTCACATCAATCTCCTTCCAAAAGCTGACCTGCTATGAGAAGCCTAGTTAGCAGACGTCTCCAGATGCTTTCCCTGGGCTGCTCACAGCCAGTGACTGAGCCTGGCAGAGGGACTAGAGCTGGGCTATTTCTGCCCACACAAGACTCTCCAAACAGTTGTCTTTGCCCTGGGGCTCCCTTCTGGCCTGACTTTTTCAGGGCTGAACTGTGTCCTGAGACCTGTTTCCTTTCCTGCCCCCTCTTAGGTTTAGAGCCACATTGCACTCTGAAGTCTTTCTCTGTTCCTCAACTCTTTTATCTCTTATAGGTATATCCTACATAAATCTTTGATGTTTCTAATATTGTCTTGGTGTCTGCATCTCTATCTTTTAATTAATTAATTTAATTGGAGGTGAATTACTTTACAATATTGTAGTGGTTTTTGCCATATGTTGACATGAATCAGCCATGGGTATACATGTGTTCCCATCCTGATCCCCTCTCCCACCTCCCTCCCCATCCCACCCCTCAGGACCATCCAAGTGCACCATCCCTGAGTGCTCTGTTTCATGCATCAAACCTGGACTGGCGATCTATTTCACATATGGTAATATACATGTTTCAATGCTATTCTCGCAAATCATCCAACCCTCACCTTCTCCTACAGAGTACAAAAGTCTGGGTCTTTACATCTGGGTCTCTTTTGCTGTCTTGCATATTGGCTCATCGTTAACATCTTTCTAAATTCCATATATATGCATTACTATACTGTATTGGTGTTTTTCTTTCTGACTTACTTTGTATAATAGGCTCCAGTTTCATCTACCTCATTAGAACTGATTCAAATGCATTCTTTTTTTAATGGCTGAGTAATACTCCATTGTGTATATGTACCATAGCTTTCTTATCCATTCGTCTGCTGATGGACATCTAGGTTGCTTCCATGTCCTGGCTATTATAAACAGTGCTGCGATGAACAGTGGGGTACATGTGTCTCTTTCAATTCTGGTTTCCTCAGTGTGTATGCCCAGAGGTGGGACTGCTGGGTCATATGGCAGTTCTGTTTCCAGGTTTTTAAGGAATCTCCACACTGTTCTCCATAGTGGCTGTACTAGTTTGCATTCCCACCAACAGTGTAAGAGGGTTCCCTTTTCTTCACACCCTCTCCAGCATTTACTGTTTGTAGACTTTTGGATAGCAGCCATTCTGACCGGCATGAGATGGTACCTCATTGTGGTTTTTATTTGCATTTCTCTGAAAATGAGTTATGTTGAGCATCTTTTCATGTGTTTGTTAGCCATCTGTATGTCTTTTTTGGAGAAATGTCTGTTTATTTCTTTGGCCCATTTTTTGATTGGGTCATTTATTTTTCTGGAATTGAGCTGCATGAGCTGCTTGTATATTTTTGAGATTAATTCCTTGTCAGTTGTTTCATTTGCTATTAGTTTCTCAGATTCTGAAGGCTGTCTTTTCCCCTTGCTTGTAGTTTCCTTCATTGTGCAAAAGGTTTCAAGTTTAATTAGGTTCCCTTGGTGACTCAGATGGTAAAGCGTCTGTCTACAATGTGGGAGACGTGGGTTCGATCCCTGGGTCAGGAAGATTCTCTGGAGAAGGAAATGGCAATCCACTCCAGTACTCTTGCCTAGAAAATTTCATGGACAGAGAAGCCTGGTGTCCATGGGGTTGCAAAGAGTCAGACATGACTGAGCGATTTCACTTTCTTTCTTGTTTATTTTTGCTTTATTTCCATTACTCTGGGAGGTGGGTCATAGAAGATAGTACTGTAATTTATGTCAGAGAGTGTTTTGCCTATGCTTTCCTCTAGGAGTTTTATAGTTTCTGGTCTTACATTTAGATCTTTACTCTATTTTGAGCTTATTTTTGTGTATGGTGTTAGAAAGTGTTCTAGTTTCTTTCTTTTACAAGTGGTGACCATTTTTCCCAGCACCACTTGTTGAAGAGATTGTCTTTTCTCCATTGTATATTCTTGCCTCCTTTGTCAAAGATAAGGTGTCCATAGGTGTGCTGCGCCTCTATCTGACACACCCTAATACTAGGGCACCAAATCCTTTTCTGATTCTTCACTTTCAAAGATATTTGAGAGAGGATCTAATCAAACGGCCCACTCCCAAATAATTTAAAAATAACTTTTGGTAATAAAGCTGGGAGTGGACTAAATGGATTTAAAAGTAATCTCATTCCCTGTTTGGGATGAATTCAGGAACTCAAACCAAGGCCAATTGTTGCATTACTAAACAGACACAGGGCATACCTTCCCAACTAGAAAAACGATACACAAGAAGTTTGCTGGGCATTCTGGGAAAGTTTTCCTGTTCTTAAAAATAGACAACCACTGGAAGACAGCTTCCAGTGTCCTCTGACTACTGCATATGTGGATATGAATCCAAAAGTCATAATTTTCACCCGATGAGGAAAGCAGGCAGAGGAAAGCCAGCAGGCCAAATGCTCACCAGCAAGGGGTAAGAGCAGGTGGCAGAGGCAGGGGTTATCTCAGTAAGCTGCCGCTAAAGCTCTACCCTTCTTCTGAACCTCTTAGTTAAGTGAGGGTATATTTCCTCTCTGTTTAAAGCTATTAGAGTTGATTATTTCCCTGTTTATTACAGTCAATGTTTCCTATTTTCTTTGTCAGTGTAAGCCTACCACTCCTTTACGTACATCAGGACCTATCCTGAGTCCAGTGTCGGCAAGTCCCTCCCATATGGAGTGGATCTTGTTTCTCATCCCTGGGACGCTCTCCTGTAAATGGCATGCAATTATTTTTCTCACCTTTGGGCACTGCCTCTGTCTGAAGCCTCCAACTTCTAATCTTTTGCTATGGAATGAGGCCAATTTGGATGTTGATTACCTGCCTGAATCAAGGCCAATTTAGCAACTGCTGGATTTTCTGCTGCAGGGCTTATTTCCCCAGATACAACTATCTCTAGCCTCTACAACTTGCCAGTCAGTCACCTCTTGAGCTTTAGTGGATGGCTAAGATTTCAGATTATGGCTCCAACAGGCATATAAAAATAAATAAATTTTAAGCTTACCCTCCTAGTTAATTTTCATAATATGTGTGTTTATAAACACATTTATGTATACATACTGTGCACCTCTAGCTGTATATGCACATAAATATGTATCTCTCTATATTTATCACATGTAAATGTTTCTTGCTATGATATGTCCAGTGCATTATGGGTAGATCAATCAGAAAGGAGAATAGCAAGCAACAGAGTGAATGCAGGTAACTTCCAGGCCCAAGCTATCTCTTAAGCTAATACTTTCAATTCTGAAATTTGGGGGCAGTCTAGGAAATGCTCCAGGAGAGGTGCCAGCAAAGTGACTGGAGGCCTATGGCTGGGGTTATTTACCAATTGTCATCAATGTTATTAAATATTATAAAGACAACTATGACTGGATTGGCTTAAATCACCTTGAATATCACCACTGCTTATGAAAATTTGCAACCTGTTTCTTCAAGTCGTTAATGACTCCACTGATATTGTCATTGATATGCCAGCCTTTTCCTTCTCCCTGTTCTTTTGCAGTTCCTAGCTTGCAAATATCCTCTGGTGTTCTCACCTTTTACACATACTATCAAGGAAGTCATCAAACTATACTGATTATATCCCTTATAAGTTATGCTATCTTACCTCAGTATTTTCTGGTAATTACTTACAATTGCTAAAAAAAAAAAAAAGTTTAAAATTCAGATAAAGTTAAAGGTTTGTCTTGAAACTCCTTTTCTCTCATTCACTACACTCTAAGACTCTCAGGTTGTGTTTCAGCTCTTTCTGTGCATCGAGCGTTTTCGCACCTCAGGACCTTGGCATGTGCCATTTCATTCAGCTCATCTACTCCCCTTTGCCTATTAGCTGTTGTTGTTTAGTCGCAGAGTCATGCCCGACTCTTTGTGACCCTATGGAGCCTGCAAGGCTCCTCTGTCCATGGGATTTCCCAGGCAAGAATACTGGAGTGGGCTGACATTTCCTATTCCAGAGGATCTTCCCAATCCAGGGATCCAACTCACGTCTCCTGCATTGGCGGACAGATCCTTTACCACTGGCACGACCTGGAAAGCCCTTTACCTATTTGGCTAATTCTTATTTTCTGATTCCTCAGTAGTCCTTCTCTGTTTACTCAGCTTAAAATAGATGCTTCATATTATTCTCTCTGTTAGTGGTCAGACTACATCATAGCACTTGTCACTGTTCATAATTGTGCATTGTTATGGGTTGACTAGCACCCCCTAAAGAACATATGTTGAAGTTCTATCCCCAGTATCTCATACTGTGCCCTTATTTTAAAATGGGGTCATTATAGAGGTAATGAAGCTAAAATGAGGTCATTGGGGTGGGCCCTAATGTATTATGACTAGTGTCCTTGTGAAAAGAGGATATTTGGACACAGACAATAATGAGGGAAAGCAGTATGAAGACACAGAGAAGACTGCCCAGTGAATGGAGTGGCACACCCACAATCCCAGGAACCCCAAGGACTGCCAGCAAACAGTGGCAGCTAGAAGAGGCAAGGAAGGATTTTCTCCTAGAACCTCAGACTTCCAACCTCCAGAACTGAAAGACAATAAAGTTTTGTTGTTTTAAGCCACCTAGTTTTTGATACTTTATTACGGCAGCCCTAGAGCCCAATACATTCATTAAATTGAGATTTAATTTTTATTTATGTATGGTGTCTTTCTCATTAGATTTTAACTTACTGAAGGCAAGTTATGTTTATTTACTATTACCATTTACAATACTATGGCCACCTGATGCAAAGAGCAGACTCATTAGAAAAGACCCTGATGCTGAGAAAGACTGAAGGCAAAAGGAGAAGGGGGCGGCACAGAAGATGGTTAGATAGTATCACCGACTCAATGGACATGAATGTGAGTAAACTCTGGGAGACAGTGGAGGACAGGGAAGCCTGGCAGGTTGCAGTTCATGAAGGCCCAAAGAGTCGGACGTGCCCTAGTGAATGAACAAAAACAACAGCAATTCACAGCAGCACAGGTGATGGTGTCTGGTCCCTCTTAGCAGTGGAATCTTCGTGGAATTGGTGAACAGCGCTATAAGTGGATGCATGGTTGATGGATATTTGAATGCAAAGTATCTCAAAAGGTTTTAGAATCCCAGATTGCTTAAATAAACCACTTAGAAACAATATTAGTTTAATCTTAAAATCAGTAATCATAATGCTTCAAGTAGGAAGAGAACATTGTTTATGCATAATTAACAAATGCCTCATTTAACCAGCTCTGATTAGCTGTTTAATTGCATGTTCTGGGAAGACTTCCCTTAAAATGAGAGAGCATTGTTCTTCTGATCTTACCCAAAGATTACCCTAACTGTCATGTTTAGAATAAAAAATACAAACAATGTCTTCAATCTCCATGACTTATATTAAGAGAAATATAAACAGGAACAGTGGAAGTTCAATTTTTCTGTTTTGAACATATGTAAGTACAGCTTTAAAGAACTGCATTAGCCCAAGTGGCGGCAAACACACACAAATAGCTGACCTATCATAAAGGATATCATTGCTCAAGAACCTTAGGAACAGGAACATAAATACATTTCCAAACCTGGAAAAACTGTAACACATAGAAAGATGGGAGGAAGATAAGCAATAGTATGCATGCTGTTGACTTCTGCTCCAATAATTTTTTTTTTTTCTTTTGGCCATGCCATGTGGCAAGCAGGATCTTAGTTCTTGATTGTAGATTGAACCCATATCCCGTTTTAGAAGTGTGGACCACCAAGGAAGTCCCATGCTCCATTCATTTTTAATTCACATTGTTCCACTAACTACTATACACATTCACACACCACGTACCCATATGCACACATACACACACATCTATGTGTATAAATAAAAGCGTAAATGTGTATCTATATCTATCTATATTCACACACATGAATCTTTCTTAATGTAATATACCTTAGTAACTATGACCATTAGCTTGTTTTATCTCAGGATACCCTGAATTCATGGATGGACTGAAAGTCTCAGTGTTTGGATGAGTAACAAAGGAAAGCTGAAATAGAATTTTTTTAAGTAGTCAAAGTCAGCTGTGTATAATTTATTCTAATACTTCCTAGCAATGTAAATCTGGCAGATTAATTCCCCCTTTCCACAGATGGGAAATTGGGGCCTAGAAAACTTAACTAACAGGCTCAGAATTTTAAATGTTAAATGCCTTTTTTTTTTTTTACAGTGTTCACAGAACTTAATTCTACATTTAACAACTCTAAGAGTTTATTCAAAGCCATTATTAAATGTGAAGGAACATTATTTCTACATTTATAAACTAGATGTCAGGACTGAGTTGCCAGGAAAAAAAAATCTGTTTCTGGACGATTTCTATTTCCCTCTGATGTTAGGGTGTTCACACTACACATTGATATAATCCTACATCTGGCTTTTAAAAAGCTAGAAATTAGGAAAGTTTTCTTGATCATTATGTTACCTATGAGTTGGTCAGAAGCTAATAGTTGCATGTTTCTGTTTCAGATTAGGTAGCAATCAAAGTGATTTTTCCATTCAGGAGAGATGCCTATGCTGTAAGGTAGGTCTCTCTGGGAAAACTTCTAAGATTCTGTTTTTACCTTTTATGTTTAACCTGTGCCCTTAATATGTACAGCCCTTTACATTTATTATTTTATACAGTACTACATTAATAAAGTACTATTATTAGTCTTTTCATAGAATAGGTAAAGCAAGGGGCATGGGTTCAGTCCCTGTTCTGGGAAGATTCCACATGCCAAGGTCAACTAACGTCTGTGGGCAACAACTACTGAAGCCATGAGCCTAGAGTCTGTGCTCCACAGGAGAACCCACCGCAATGAGAAGCCCAGTCACTGCAACAAAAAGTGGCCTACGCTAGCCGCCCTAGAGAAAGCTGTCGCAGCAACGAAGACCCACTGCAACCAAATAAATAAATAATGTCCAAAAATAAATGCATAAAAATAAAAAGGACTTTAAATAAGACACAATTTCAAAATAACTCATCCTGAGAATTAAATTTGGCTGTAGAAAAAACAATTTGGCTATAGAAAAATTATAGTAACTGTCCTTCATTTTCTCCTTTTAATATGGACCAAATAAAGCTGCCAGGATGAAATGAGTCAGAAAATTGAAGTTTGGAGGCTCTAGGGAGAGTAGGCAAGGGAGTGGAATACTGAAGAGGGTGTCCACTGAAATCCAAAGACTTGCCTTTCTGCCACTGAGATTATGAAAGGAGTGATGAGATGGAGAGGGCAACCAAATAAGAGTCATCAAGCCCTTGGAGCTTTTCTTTTCTCACATGACAAAGGCTGACTGAGACACTCTTAAGAACTGGTTGTCAAATGCCATGATTCTGGATGTTCAAGCTAAGTAGATCTGTGAAATGACAGAAATAAAACAACTTGTCAAGAGCTTATACCTCAGAGATCTGGGGAAATATAGTGCAGTGGACAGAAAAATTGGAAGTCATACCATGCCTACCAGGTGGCTCAAGTCATTTGACACTTATAAGAAATTCATGATTTCTTCATTTTCAGAAGAAAAAAAGGACTAATTCTATTTAAAAGCAAAGCCACATAAAATAAAACAGCAAATTAAATCTAAATACCCTCTATACTTGTGAAGAAGGAAACAAATGGGCCTGATTCTACTGTTTTACCTGTGAATGCTTATTTGGTACTGTATGTATGTAAAAGTTTCACTTGAGACATTATGAAAAAATAGCTGCTTTTCTCATGAACATTTTCTGTGACAGGTGCCAGAATTAGGAGGTTCTAAAGAGGGTCAGAATATAACATGGTAGAGGAATCAAAGAACAGACTGATTAGTTACAAGTTCAATCATGAACACAGTCACTTCAACTTAAATTAAAGGTATTTATAAGCCATATCTCATTTGTTAACCTAGCTTAAGAGACATGGAAATCTCCACATAATAGACTAATTTCATTATTCTTAATTTTCAAATCTCCATGAAATAGTGAGAATGCTGAGCTTGATCTTTAATGAAATTCAGTGCAGCAATCCTTCATTGCACCATTCATGTTACAATAATCATGTAGTTAGTTGAATATATTTGTAAAAGAAAGGATCATAGCTTTGTCATTCAATATATCCTTCACATCACTGTGCTTTGATGGAATCTCAGTGTAGTATTTCAATATAGGAATATATTTTATCCACTGGGCTCAATCAAATCTAATGTAAAGGCTGTATTTTCAATATATGAGTACTCTCACAAATCTTAATTTCCCAGTCTTGTGCTATTTTTTAGCCAATAAAATTATGATTGACTTCCTATGTAATTACATGTGTTGGACTAATGGTCTATTTACACTTGCAATTTCTAATCCATGTTCCGTGTAGAGCTATTTTTACATTAGTCCTTTCTTGTTGAGGAATTTAGGTGTAAGTACAGAATATTGTTAATTATATGAGTGTATAGAACTTATACAATTCTAAATGAATAAAAATGTATGCTCATTTAAAAATTATAGTGTGGACATAATTTTGGACATAATTTGTGTTCCCTCAACCTCTTCTTTCTTTTGCATAAAGCATCCCTCCTCTTTACGAGGGTGCACATCTAACATGAGGTCTGAAAGCTGCATCTTCCCTTGACCATAATAACCCCATTGCCTGCTGTTCTTTGTATAAAAACAAGAACACTAGGATTTACTGATAATGGCACCTTGGCTTTCAGCCCCAGACTGGCCTGAGACCAGGATGTGGGGAAGAGGGAGAGTTGGCTATATCCTAAGCCACTTTTCTGATTGAAGCTGGAAAAGAAGAGCTCTTTCCTTCCCAGCAGCAAAGCTAGGAACTCATGAGTCAGGAGTTACTAGGAAACACTAATCTAGCCCAGGTTTCTCAGCTTAGGCAATCATGGCACTTTGGGTCAGACAGTTCTTTGTTGTGGGGGTTAAAAGGATCCCTGATCTCTATCAAGTATATGCCAGTACCTCCTTCCATAATGTGGTTTCAAAAAATATCTCCAGACTCTGTTAAATGGGCCCCCATTTGAGAACCACAGAATAAGCCTCATGAAAAGGCAAGGCTGGGCTTCCCCGGTGGCTCAGACGATAAAGAATCTGCCTGCATGCAGGAGACCCAGGTTTGATCTCTGGGTCAGGAAGATCCCCTGGAGAATGAAATGGCTACCCACTCCAGTATTCTTGCTTGGAGAATTCCATGGGCAGAGAAGCCTGGTGGGCTATAGTCTATGGAGTCACAAAGAGTCAGACACAACTGACTGACTAACACTTTCACTTTTTCACTTTCAAAGGCAGGACTAGGTGGAAGGGAGGTCAACCCATTCGAACAAAGTAGGAAATAAAGACAGAAAGAGAAATACACCTGTTCAGAACCAGTTATGCCCTTTTCCTTCTGGGTTATATAAGCCCATTATTTCCCATTTTTTTCTAAAGTAGTTTCTTTCTTTGATCAGTTAAAATAAGAATTCTGAAACAATATCACAAAAAGACTGAAGGAGAAACTAGACCAAAGGCAAAAACAAACAAAAAGAAACAAAAAAACATGCACAATCAATAATAGGTTAAACAAAGCACAGAATCAACTGTGAGTTTTGGAAAAAAAATATAAGAACTTAAACACTTGTTTAAGGCAAAGACAAAGAAATTGATTATAAAATAGATGGTCGACAGCATGAGTAGAAATCCAAGTTTCCAGAGTAATATATAACTAGTCAAGGTAGTAATCTTGGGATGAGGTGTAAGAAAGTGGAAAAATACTTTTATTTGTATATTCTGGGGCTCATACACATGTCCAGTGATAATTTCTTATTTTAAGTGTGTGTCTCTGTGTGCTTGTAGTTCTCTAAAAAAGAAGCAAATAATGTTTTCTAGTCATTCAACCCCCAACAATTTTTTAAAAAGAGAAAGGAAAGTACAAACTAGGAACCAAACAAGTAACATTCTCAAGTCATGTCTTAAACCTGAGCTCACTGACTCTAAAATTCACAGGAGTCAAACTCTATGATGATGACTTTCATCCAAGTACAAAACAAGAAATAAGTTTTTTCCTTCCTAGGACCTCAGGAAAAAATAACAGAGAAATTAACCATGAATGTTTCTGCTTTAAATATCAATTTGAGGTCAAAAGATTTTAAATTTCCCTCCAGGGAACTGGAATGAAAGGAGTGGGTGGGATCTATAGAAAGAAAGAAATAGTGTTACCTGGCTAGAAGCAATTATACAAGATCGACTTAAACCACTTTCAAAATATGCCAAGTCTGTCTCCAATTCCATACAATGGCTACTGGCCTGTTCCACTTGAAAGCCTTACCTTTTTTTTTGAAGGCTATGTGCTTGGTGGAAAAATAACGGAACAACAGGAATTGTATTCTTCGAGAAGCAGTTGTTGAAAGAGGGCATGAGTGCAATGAAAAGTACCTATAGACTTTAGGGTAGATTTTTTTTCTTTAAGTAAAAGTCAAATGTCTCATTTTGCTGTTTTTAAAAATTGTTTTTATGATGAGGTATCCAGTAATCACATTTCCATATGCTAACAACAACCACCACAGTACACATCACACCGGCCAGTTCAAAACTACACTAGGAGTTCCACTTCCAGGATGACAATACAAGGAGCTCCAACTACATGCTCCTCAGGAGTGAAAATTATGACACAGTCTCTTCAGCAAATAGTGCTGACAACTGTATATCCTCATGTAAAAGAATAAAACTGGGCCCTTATCCCACATCATATGCAATGACTGACTCAAAGTGGATATCAAAAGCCTAAATCTAAAAGTTAAAGCTCTTTTTACAGGAAAACTTAGAGGTAGATCTGCACGACCGCTGTGTTGGCAATGACTTCTTAGTTATGACACCACAAGGATAAGCAACAAAAAGGAAAAAATATACTGAACTTCACCAAAATTTAAAATTTCTGTGATTCAAAGTGCATTATCAAGAAAGTAAAAAAGAAATATTTGCAAATCATAATCTGATAAGAGATTTGCATCTAGAAGTATACAAATAACTTTTACAACTCAATAACTAAAAATGGGCAAAGGATCTGAACAGAGATTTTTCCAAAGAATATATATAAATCACTAACAGGCCCACAATAAAAGATGCAAGAGGAAATGCAAGTCAAAACAAGATACCATTCCATCCACTGGGATGGCTATAATACAATTAAATTTAAAAATAAATGCTGATGTGGATGTAAAGTAATTGGAACGCTCATACACTAACGGTAGGAATGTAAAATGGGACAGCCATTTTGGAAAACATTCTGGTAGCTCCTTAAATGGTCAAATATAGTTGTGGTATGAACCAGCAATTCCACTGTTAGGTACAGGCCCAAAAGAAATGAAATGTTATGTTCACACAAACACCTACATACCAATATTTATAGCCGCTGTATTCATAATAGCCAAAGCTGAAAACAAACTAAATATCTATCAATGAAAGAAAAAACAAATATAATGAATAAACAAAAATGTATTTGTCTACACATATATATGTATATGTGTAAATATATATCTGTTCTTGTCACCCTGCTTATTTAACTTATATGCAGAGTATATCATGCGAAATGCCAGGATGAAAGACTCATAAGCTGGAATCAAGATTGCTGGGAGAAATATTAATCCCCTTAGATATGCAGATGATACCACCCTAATGACAGAAATTGAAAAATAATTAAAGAGCTTCGTGACAGGAGTGAAAGACGAGAATGAAAAAGCTGGCTTAAAATAAAACATTCAAAAAACTAAGATCATGGCATTCAGTCCCATCACTTCATGGCAAAGAGATGGGGAAAAAGTGGAAACAGTGACAAATTTTATCTTCTTGGGCTCCAAAATCACTGCAGTGACTGCAGCCATGAAATTAAAAGATGTTTGCTCCTTGGAAGAAAACCTATGACAAACCTAGACAGTATATTAGAAAGCAGAGTCATCACTTTGCCTATAAAGGTCTGTATACTCAAAGCTACGGTTTTTCTAGTAGACATGTATGGATGTGAGTGTTGGACTATTAAGAAGGCTGAGTGCCAAACTGATGCTTTCAAACTGTGGTGCTGGAGAAAACTTTTGAGAGTTCCTTGGACAGCAAGGAGATAAATCAGTCAATCCGAAAGGAAATCAACCCTGAATATCCATTGGAAGGTCTGATGCTGAAGCTGAAGCTAAAACAGTTTGGCCACCTGATGTCAAGAGCCGACTCACTAGAAAAGACCCTGATGCTGGGAAAAACTGAGGACAAGGGAAGAAAAGGGTGACAGGATGAGATGGTTGGATGGCCTCATCAGCTCAATGGACGTGAGTTTGAACAAACTCTGGGAGACGGTAAAGGACAGGGAAGCCTGGCGTGCTTCAGTCCATAGAGTCGGACATGACTTAGTGAGTAAACAACAACACACTTGCAAACACACACATATACAACAGAATATTTTTGGCCATAAAAAAAGAACAAAGTACTGATCAATGCTACAACATGAATGAAATTTGAAAATATTATGTTAAATGATAGAAGCCAGTCACAAAAAAGAACCACATATTACATGATCCATTAACATGAAATATCTTGAACAAGCAAATCTGTAAAGACAGAAGACAGATTAGACATTCCTTAGGCCTAGAGAAATGGGGAGAGGGGCTACAGATATGAAGTGGTAACCAAATGTATAGTGTTTCTTTTTGTGGTGAGATGATAAATTAGAAGCTAAGTAACTGTAATCAACAAGAGGGCTCACAAATCACTACAGATTCACACCATGACATACTGCGTGGCCATTTAAAAAGTGCATACGCTTTCCACAAGATACTGTGAAATGATAAACAAATATGACTTCATTTTTAGAAGACAAAGCTAAAAACTGCCCGTGAGGGAGTGTAGGTGTGTGAAGTCTGTACAGGATACTGTAAGTATAGAGCAACGTATGGAAGGATATACACAAGTTAACACATGTAACCTCTGTGGGCATGTGGTGTGTATGTGGGATGTCACTCATGGATAGAATGAGGGACAGAAAAGAGGAAAGATATGCAGAGCTAAAGGTTTATTGAGGTATAATTGATAAATAACATTCAGTTTAAGATTACAAGATAATGATCTATTTATACACTGTAAAATGACTAACACAATAAGATTAGTTAATATCCATTACCTCACACTTGTAACCAAAACCTTGATGAGAATTTTTAAGATCTACTTCTATCAACTTCAAATACACAATACAGTACTAACGACTGTGATGCTGTGCATTACATCCCCAGGCCTTATTTATAATGGGAAGTGTGTACCTTCTGACCACTTTCACCTAATTCCCCCAACCCTACTTCCCTCTGGCAGGTGTTCTAAGTTTTCTGTGTCATTTAACAGGCTGTTGCTGCTGCTGCTAAGTTGCTTCAGTAGTGTTCGACTCTGTGCGACCCCATAGACGGCAGCCCACCAGGCTCCCCCGTTCCTGGGACTCTCCAGGCAAAAACACTGGAGTGGGTTGCCATTTTCTTTTCCAACACATGAAAGTGAAAAGTGAAAGCGAAGTCGCTCAGTCATGTCTGACCCTCAGTGACCCCATGGACTGCAGCCTTCCAGGCTCCTCTGTCCATGGGATTTTCCAGGCAGGAGTACTGGAGTGGAGTGCCATTATGTTAACTGGAGATTATTACCTCCATTTGAGTACTGTATCATCTCTGGATGGGGAAATGAAGTTTGGGGTGGCTAAATCGTTTGCAAAACAATACGGTTGGAGTCATCCTGATAAATAGGAAGGCTTCTCAACCCAAATTTGTTTTGGATGTCAAGACCAGTGGTGGCATGAACACACAAACAGGGTATGAAAAGAGTTAGCACATAATGAGGCTTCCCCATTACAGTTATCACATAATGAGGCCAAGAGGGCAGTCCTCTCTGAAAATGTCCTGAGACCTGGGAAAGGACACTGGCTTGAGGTTTTTATGATAGTTAGAGATGAGTCCCTGTACACAGGGAGGAGGGTGAATGGTTTGAACTTCCTGTGAGTGCTGAAAGAGGGAACATTCTTTTGGGTTTCTTAGCAGCTTGTCCAGACATGGGGCAGGAGAGGAAAAAGCAGGTGAAGCTTAAACGCTGTCAGCAGCCAAACATGAAACAATGAAGGCAGATTCTTCACTGCTGTTGCTGCTAAGTCACTTCAGTCGTGTCCGACTCTGTATGACCCCATAGACGGCAGCCCATGAGGCTCCCCCATCCCTGGGATTCTCCAGGCAAGAATACTGGAGTGGGTTGCCATTTCCTTCTCCAATGCATGAAAGAGAAAAGTGAAAGTGAAGTCGCTCAGTCTGTCCGACTGTTAGCGACCCCATGGACTGCAGCCCACCAGGCTCCTCCGTCCATTGGATTTTCCAGGCAAGAGTACTGGGGTGGGGTGCCATTGCCTTCCCCGAGATTCTTCACTACAAATGGTTTAAAAATTGTACATGTCAGTATTTAAGAAAAAATGCTTAGTTTTATATTTGTACATGATTGTGTATCTCTTATTAGTTTGTTGTTGTTCAGTTGCCCAGTCATGTCCAACTCTTTGCAACCCCGTGGATTGCAACATATCAGGCCTCCCCGTCCCTCACCACTCACCATCTCCCAAAGTTTGCCCAAGTTCATGTCCATGCCATTGATGATGCCATCTAGCCTTCTCATCCTCTGACACCCTGACACCCTCTTTTCCTTCTGACCTCAATCTTTCCAACATCAGGGACTTTCCAATGAGTCGGCTGTTCACAACAGATGAACAAAATTCTGGAGCTTCAGCTTCCTTCCTTTAGTTAAGATGATTTAAATGTCTACTTTGCGTGTGTGAGACACTTATTTAAATGCTAATAACCAAATGATTAAAAATAATAAGCAAATTCTGGGATACAGTGAAGGACAGAGAAACCTGGCAAGCTGCAGTCCCTGGGTCGCAAAGAGTCAGACATGAGTGAAGGAACCACCACCACCACCAAATGGTACAAGTCATCATGTAAGGTAATATGCATGCCCAAATACCGCAAACTTTATTCCAAGGCTTGAGAAATACCTATGCCCCAAAATTAGCAAATGTTAGGTAATATATTCAATTTTTACATAGCTATAGAATGAATATAAAATCACTTTGTATATTACTAGACTGAGCCTGCAGAATGAATTGAGGTGTAATGTGTCTCTATTCCTGTTATTGTAACTTGTGTCTTTATTCCTGCACTTGTGATTTACAACAAATAAAATGGGAGAACAAATTTGATAAACACTGTTACATTAAAAAATAAAGCTAGATATGAGTTGCTAAGCGTATGT
>SJYX01019332.1:434073-459272 GCA_006410675.1 Oreotragus oreotragus | reverse complement strand
AGACGGCAGCCCACCAGGCTCCCCCATCCCTGGGATTCTCCAGGCAAGAACACTGGAGTGGGTTGCCATTTCCTTCTCCAATGCATGAAAGAGAAAAGTGAAAGTGAAGTCGCTCAGTCTGTCCGACTGTTAGCGACCCCATGGACTGCAGCCCACCAGGCTCCTCCGTTCATTGGATTTTCCAGGCAAGAGTACTGGGGTGGGGTGCCATTGCCTTCATGGCTGCAATCACTTAATAAATAAAACAGCACAGTTACATGATACTTTTGAATTCTAAAAATGATAAATACTTCATTTTTAAGGTTTCCTTAGAAGTATATAAAAATCAGACCTTGGTGCCTTTAAACTGAATTCTATAATTAATCATGCTTTATATACATCATAATACTTGAATGTCAGCCAGATTATAAATTTTTAAATGAGAAAAAACACTACCTATGTTAATTTGAAGATATGAACAAACTTCTAGAAAACAGAAAGAACTTAAGAGCAGTGCTTCTCAAACTATCTGTGGTGAAGGACACATCTTTTGTTGGCTAAGAACCATTAGTGATCCTACTGAGCTGACTAGTTTGCACTTCATGCCATAAGAAATCATCACAAAAGCAGGACACTATCCCAACTGGCCTATACTTGATTCAACAAAAGAAGTCTAATAATCACCTGGACATCAGGACAATGTCTAATTGCCCTAGAATATTTCAATTGGTTATATTCTATTTCTGAATTTATGTTATAAATCTGTAAAAAACAATTTATGAATTAGGCATTAGTCCACACTTTAAGTAACATAACTTTAGAGATAAATGTAATTACCCAAGGTTTCCTAAATTGTGTTCCATGACAGGCTAATGCTATAAGAAGAAATGCTAACCTAGTCAAAGTTATGTGTTAGATTCATAAACCATATAAGAACATGTGCTAAATCGCTTTAGTCGTGTCTGACCCTTTGTGACCCCACGACTGAAGCCCTCCAGGTGCCTCTTTCCACGGGATTCTCCAAGCAAGAGTACTGGAGTGGGTTGCTGAGCCTTCCTCCAGGGGATCTTCCCAACACAGGGACTGAACCCCTGCCTCTTATGTCTTCTGCATTGGCAACTGGGTTCTTTACTACTAGCGCTGCCTGGGAAGCCCATATAAGCACATAAAAGGTTCTAAGAACTTCTTTAATAAACATGCCTGTTTAATTCAAACTTATTTGACTACAGAATCTATCTTTTCTATCAAGATAAACACCCATTAACATTACAAAAACTAATTTCCTATAAAATGCATAGAGAAATTCTAGTTTAAACAGAATTGCTGATGTACATTATTCAACAACTGCTTTAAAATTCCCAGTGGCAGAGAACTAATTTCTTTGCAATGCAATTTAATATAGAGAATTATAATACATAGGGTATAATTGTTTTTTTGTGAATTCAAATTATTCAACTTCCAAAAGTTAATTCTAGATATGCTTTCTTTTTTAAAAAAATTTTATTGGTGTATAGTTGCTCAGAACTATGTAGTTTTTCCAGTAGTCATGTACAGATGTGAGAGTTGAACCAAAAAGAAGGCTGAGTGCCAAAGAATTGATGCTTTTGAACTGTGGTGTTGAAGAAGACTTTTCAGAGTCCCTTGGACTGCAAAGTTAAACCAATAAATCCTAAAGGAAATAAATCCTGAATACTCATTGGAAGGACTGATGCTGAAGATGAAGGTCCAATACTTTGGCCATCTGATGCAAAGAGCCAACTCACTGGAAAAGACCCTTATGCTAGGAAAGATTGAGCGCAAGAGAAGGGGACGATGGAGGATGAGATGGTTGGATGGCATCACCAACGTGAGTTTGAGCAGGCTCTAGGAGTTGGTGATGGACAGGGAAGCCTGGCGTGCTACAGTCCATGGGGTTGCAAAGAGTCGGACACCACCGAGTGACTGAACAACAGGAAGGGTTGCAGGGAACATTTTTTTAAAGTGTCTTCTAACATAACAAGACCTCATGAATCTTATCAAATTTCACTTTTGAAAGAAGCAAATTTCAATGTGGTGATCAAGACAAAGACCTAGTAAATTAAATGACTTAAACCTGACAAAGTATACTATCATTCTACATGCTGAAAATAATCTTTATGCAAAGTATTTTTGGTTTGAGTATAAAGATTCTTTGGTGCTAGGGTGCGAGGTGGGGGAAACCAGGTAGAAATAGATTTACAACTTGGAGTATGAAAGGACTTTGTCATCAATATAGAGGATAACATTTACCTTATTTGCTATGAGAGAGAAGAATTCCTTTGAACCACTGAAAAGCTGTATCAAATTACTGAGGTGAAACTTTAAAAAGGTAGTTGGCTACAACTGAGCAGTTTTTTTTTTTTTTTTTTTTTTTTTAAGACAAGTGGAACTGAAATTTACTCTGTCAAGAGTTCATAGCTACTAAATATCTTCAGATGGTTTTACAATAAAGGGTTTAATGAACATTAGAAGTCTTAAATTTTTATCAGTTTCTTAAGTATTTTCTAGACAATAGTTCCATAAATATTTCAAACATGAATTTCATAAATGACTTCTGTGAACAAACAAATCTGAGACCTTAAACAAAGGTGACATAGTTCTTTCCTAAGGAGTTTCTTAGGAACTTTAATGTGCTAAGATGCACTGCAACCTTCTTCAATAAAATGAAACAGCATAACTTAAGAGGAAGGCACTTGGCTATGAAGTTGTCATACCCAATGACAGCAAAAGTAAAATAAATGGGAGCAAATGATTGTGTGATCAAATATGTCCTCAAATAAACAATTAGAGACTCAAAAACTATGCCCAGGGACTTCCTCCAGCATTTGTACTAGCTGATTTTAAAAATTTATAAAATGTCTTTAATGTAGCATTTCCGCAGCTCAGTTTATAATTTCATTTTTTCACTCAACCAAGATTCCTGGTACAATCTAACAAGCTGAGAAGGCACCTTCCCAGCCTCCGTGGTTGGTATTCTCCATGGAGGCCTCTCCCACAACCAATCAACTAATAACAAAGGACCATGAACAGCCCAAGCAAGAGTTTATTGAAGATTTTGTTTCTATAAGCAATGGTGAAGCCTCTCATCTGAGAGTAAAAATAAAAAGTTTTACAGTCTTACGATGCACAAGGTTATTTCCTCTCTGCTTCCCTTGTTTTAAACATTATTATTATGTACCTTTAGATTCTATTTCAAATAGTAATTGATTGCTTACCAAAAAAAAAAGATTTTGATAGAATAAATGGTAAAAAGGACAAGATTAATCATTAAATAATCAATAGTGTTGGTCTCTTTACTAAAAATACAAAGGGAAAAGCTCCTAGGCATTCAATGGAGCATTATGGCATTAAGAAGATGAAAACTTGGTGTTTTGATGAAGATGACTGTCCCTAAATAAACTGGATGGTCCCTTAACATGTGGTGTACTGTAGCCCGAATTTGTTAATCTTGACATCAGGTTTTTAATGAGTACCTTCCAGTGAGTAAAAAAGTCAATAACGTGGACAAAAAAATGTAATGAATTGGAAATTCTAACTGGCACAAAAACAGTCAGGTTGAGTAAATATCTAAGCATCTTAGCCTCTCAAGCTTGTAGCATGTTTACTTTTCAGGAAATCTATCTTACCCGTTAATGGAAATCTACTGAATTCACTAGGGTGTATAATGCAGTTCTGAAACATTCTTCTAACAGTTCCAAATAGAGACTGTTATTTTCTGAAGGGTTGTTTAACCACCATCAGGAGATCTGTCTTCCCGAGTTCTAAAGATTCGGTAAGGTACCAGTTTAAGTAAATGTTATATGAGGCATGATTGTAAAAGGAAAAGTACCCTGATATGGATTCCAAAATCCCTGTCTTAGATAACACTGAATTATTCTAGCTTTTTGTTTTTATGATTTTCAAAGGGAGTTGAGACACACATTAACCTTAATGAAAGTATCTATTTACTCCATTTCATCTTAAGAGACTGTCAACATAAAAATATAATTTAAATTGCTCAACACATAGCAACTATTATGCCTCTCTCCCAACATTTAAAAGGAAAAATAAGAAACTACATTTTGGTCATTCTTTGTGACCAAAATGATACTAAACAACTATAGTTGAGTAAACCTTCAATCACTTCTATCCCCTCTACAAGAAAGACATAATACTGATGCTGAAATTCAACTTTTTTGTAATTTTTCAAATCACTTTACTGAATCCTTAGGGAATATGACTAGATGGCCAGGGTTTCCTTCCTTTCCTTTTCTTTAACTCCCAGATTTTCAAAATAGTACTTTGTCATCAAGTTTCTGTCTTGTTACACAACAGCTCCTCTTTGTTGGATGGAGTTAGATCTTTGGAAAGTTATTCTCCCTCACTGCTCCTTTCAATTAATGTAGATGAACAGCAAGTCTATAATTTATCTGAGACCCAATTTAAAAAAAAATAATGAAATAGACAGATACATAAATTCCACTCATCAGAATCTTCTTAGCTGGCAGTTTTAGTATCATTATCAACATAGATTAACCTCTTAAAGTCACAATGTCTGGGAGATACTTTTACTTGGATCATGGTGACGAAAATTTTAAAAATGTTCCAAAATACGTAGCACATCACTGAATGTAAAACAAAAAGCTCTTTCGCTACGATTTATTTTACTATTCCCCAATATAACAAAGAATAGATTTCTAACTAAAAACAACTATTCCTGAAAACTCTAGGAGAGTCAATGCTTATCTGTTACTTTGTAAAAGAACGTCTATGATGTATATTTTTAAATTTTTCTCTGCTTTTTGAATGGTCTGTATATAGCTGGACTTGGATTTTAGGGAAGTATTAGTTGTGTTATTGATTTGGCTAGACTGTGAACTCTTGAAATGACTTTTTTTTTCTTCTTTTATCTCAGAGAAAACATCCTATACTAGATGCTTTTCTGCTTCCTAGATACCCATGTAGATATAAATACCTTTATTATTAATAATGATAGAACCCTTCTACTAAGTCAGTTTATTATGATTCAACTAAATGAATTCAAATACTCTTCCATTAATAAAGTAATATATTGTAAAGCTGTATCAATAAAATGAAAAATACGTATATTTATTCTTCTTCCCTAAGGGGAAGATTTAAGTTTGAATTTGAATGCTGCTTAGCATAAGGTTTTGACGTTAATAGAATCCTAAAGAATGATTTTACATGAGGCAACTAACATTCTTAAATAAGACTAACAGCATTTGAAATGAAGTCACCTCTATCTTGGCTATTTCTTGAATATCTTATCAAGAAAGATCTTAAGTCTAATGTTCACAATTATTTTAAATAATATTGTTTATGAGAGCATAAAAATTTACATAAATGTTCAATTAGTAGTAGTTATCTTCACTAATATATATGAACATTATGTACTATATAAAGATCAAGTTATACAGAAAAATATTTAAACAAATGAAAAATATAGAACTCAAAATAACACATGTCCACTGTAGTCATCATGACACAAATAAGTAATCATGTTTTTATGTTGACATATTTGGAAATGCAGAAATTTTAAAATACTTTGATCAGCACAGAGCAAATTCTTTTTCTATAAATGCATTTCAATATACTCCTCTGTTATCTGTTCTCTGTTATCTGTAGGAGATAACGTTATGGGTATTCTTTATTTCCTCTGTATACATTTGTGTACTTACCTTTTGTTGTTTTTATACATGTATTAATTCTAAAACCAGAAAATGAGGCCAAAAAGATAATTAACTCTAAAATAAACTATGCAAAGAAATAAAGTTTACTAAGTCAAGTATTATATTCAGTTAACTACAAATGATTTTATTTGGCAATACTTAATATTATGTGATCTTTTCATGATTATAATATTAAACTTTAAAGAGCATATTATTCAGTTTATAATATCTACCAAGGATTCCTTCCTTTTAAATTTCTTCACCATCATCATAATTATCAGCATCAGCATCATCAACAACAATAAAAACATACTATTTTGTACCTTGCGTTTTTGTTTATTCACTAAGTTATGTCTGACTCTTGCAACCCCATGGACTGTAGCCTGCCAGGCTTCTCTGTCCATTGGATTTCCCAGGCAAAAATACTGGAATGGATTGCGATTTCCTTCTCCATGTAATTGAACCTGCATTTCCTGCATTGCAGGCGGATTTTCACCACTGAGCCATCTGGGCAGTCTTATTTTGTACCTACTAAAGAACAATTAGAAAATGTCTGTGGACTTTATCCAACATGTCATAGTTTATAGTTTTAGCATCCCTTCACGTCTTAGTAAGAAATAACTTTCTTTGGTTATTAGGATACTAATATACTTTGAAATTATTCATCTATGGTTAATGGGATTTTTTATTTTATTGCTTTGTTCTTATTTTTTCAAAAAAGATTCAAGTTTATTCTTAGTTACTGATCATATAGAACACAATTGGGAATAGCTTCATTTTACCTATTCAGAGTTTATTTCAGATCCTTGTTTTATATTTGAGGTCAACTGTCTCTAAGTAAATTCACACATCTAAGTACAATATTTCAGTTAGACAATAATGGGCCTTTGATATAGACAGATCTCATATTTACAAACTGATTTTCCTCTGTCATTTTAATAGTTAAATTTTAAGTTATAAACAAGTTGTGACCATTTCTTCATAAAAGTCCAAAGACAAATGTTTATACCCTATTTTTTCTATCACATTAGGAGCAAACCCCTTTAGGGGTTTATTCCCTTTCTTTTTTTTACAAATGTTGATGAAAAAAGAAGTATTTCCATAATAATGTGATTAAATTAAAAAAGGAACTGGAAAGATTCTGCAACATTTTACTTCCTTATATATTTGACATATTCTGAAGTTAACAGATAACAGCAGACTGTTGCTGTTTCAGGCCATACAGTCTGTGTGTTAATTAGGAAGCCTTGATTATATAAGGGCTTCAATTTCCGATTATGCCCGGAATCATGTGCCAAATCAGTTAAAAGTTATTCACTCAGGATAAAACTCAATAAAAAACTTGAGCTGTAGAGACCTTATGAAGTTATAATAAAGAAAACCAATGATTCCTCCAAACATCTCCATTTAAAATGACGTACACTTGATATAATTTTAGTAAGATATAGAAATACAATTCACTTGGAGGAAAGAGTTAAAAACATAGATATAAACTGCTGTGAGGGACAAAATTTGCAATACAGCAATATGGCACAGTGATGCTAATTTAACTATTTCTAAGAAGACAGTATTTTGTATAAACTGAGTGCAATCTATGAGAATAAAAAAAAGTGTGCATTTATGTGAGAGGTATAGCCAAAATCCGAACATTTCAGTTGAAGTTCAATGGAACTACTATGAACATTTTCTCTTAAGAAAACTAAATATCCAAACTTAGAACTAAGTTTTGCAGACATTATCATTGAGAGGACAACATAGTATTGAGTGTTTGTCACATGATTTTTATAACCTAATATGTTTTATAATCACAATCACTTATAGTATAATGTGTATTCTAACTTTCTTAAAAAATTATTTCAATTATTAACTGTCATAGCTGATAAACACCCATTAACATTACAAAAACTAATTTCCTATAAAATGCATAGAGAAATTCTAGTTTAAACAGAATTGCTGATGTACATTATTCAACAACTGCTTTAAAATTCCCAGTGGCAGAGAACTAATTTCTTTGCAATGCAATTTAATATAGAGAATTATAATACATAGGGTATAATTGTTTTTTTGTGAATTCAAATTATTCAACTTCCAAAAGTTAATTCTAGATATGCTTTTTAAAAAAAATTTTATTGGCATATAGTTGCTCAGAACTATGTAGTTTTTCCAGTAGTCATGTACAGATGTGAGAGTTGAACCAAAAAGAAGGCTAAGTGCCAAAGAATTGATGCTTTTGAACTGCGGTATTGAAGAAGACTTTTCAGAGTCCCTTGGACTGCAAGGTTAAACCAATAAATCCTAAAGGAAATAAATCCTGAATACTCATTGGAAGGACTGATGCTGAAGATGAAGGTCCAATACTTTGGCCACCTGATGCAAAGAGCCAACTCACTGGAAAAGACCCTTATGCTAGGAAAGATTGAGGGCAAGAGAAGGGGACGACGGAGGATGAGATGGTTGGATGGCATCACCAACGTGAGTTTGAGCAGGCTCTGGGAGTTGGTGATGGACAGGGAAGCCTGGCATGCTACAGTCCATGGGGTTGCAGAGTCGGACACCACCGAGTGATTGAACAACAACAGGAAGGGTGTCAGGGAACTTTTTTTTAAGTGTCTTCTAACATAACAAGACCTCATGAATCTTATCAAACTTCACTTTTGAAAGAAGCAAATTTCAATGTGGTGATCAAGACAAAGACCTAGTAAATTAAATGACTTAAACCTGACAAAGTATACTATCATTCTACATGCTGAAAATAATCTTTATGCAAAGTATTTTTGGTTTGAGTATAAAGATTCCTTGGTGCTAGGGTGCGAGGTGGGGGAAACCAGGTAGAAGTAGATTTACAACTTGGAGTATGAAAGGACTTTGTCATCAATATAGAGGATAACATTTACCTTATTTGTTATGAGAGAGAAGAATTCCTTTGAACCACTGAAAAGCTGTATCAAATTATTGAGGTGAAACTTTAAAAAGGTAGTTGGCTACAACTGAGCAGTTTGTTTTTTTTTTTTTTTTAAGACAAGTGGAACTGAAATTTACTCTGTCAAGAGTTCATAGCTACTAAACATCTTCAGATGGTTTTACAATAAAGGCTTTAATGAACATTAGAAGTCTTAAATTTTTATTAGTTTCTTAAGTATTTTCTAGACAATAGTTCCATAAATATTTCAGACATGAATTCCATAAATGACTTCTGTGAACAAATAAATCTGAGACCTTAAACAAAGGTGACATAGTTCTTTCCTAAGGAGTTTCTTAGGAACTTTAATGTGCTAAGATGCATTGCAACCTTCTTCAATAAAATGAAACAGCATAACTTAAGAGGAAGGCACTTGGCTATGAAGTTGTCATACCCAATGACAGCAAAAGTAAAATAAATGGGAGCAAATGATTGTGTGATCAAATATGTCCTCAAATAAACAATTAGAGACTCAAAAACTATGCCCAGGGACTTCCTCCAGCATTTGTACTAGTTGATTTTAAAAATTTATAAAATGTCTTTAATGTAGCATTCCCGCAGCTCAGTTTATAATTTCATTTTTTCACTCAACCAAGATTCCTGGTACAATCTAACAAGCTGAGAAGGCACCTTCCCAGCCTCCGTGGTTGGTATTCTCCATGGAGGCCTCTCCCACAACCAATCAACTAATAACAAAGGACCATGAACAGCCCAAGCAAGAGTTTATTGAAGATTTTGTTTCTATAAGCAATGGTGAAGCCTCTCATCTGAGAGTAAAAATAAAAAGTTTTACAGTCTTACGATGCACAAGGTTATTTCCTCTCTGCTTCCCTTGTTTTAAACATTATTATTATGTACCTTTAGATTCTATTTCAAATAGTAATTGATTGCTTACCAAAAAAAAAAGATTTTGATAGAATAAATGGTAAAAAGGACAAGATTAATCATTAAATAATCAATAGTGTTGGTCTCTTTACTAAAAATACAAAGGGAAAAGCTCCTAGGCATTCAATGGAGCATTATGGCATTAAGAAGATGAAAACTTGGTGTTTTGATGAAGATGACTGTCCCTAAATAAACTGGATGGTCCCTTAACATGTGGTGTACTGTAGCCCGAATTTGTTAATCTTGACATCAGGTTTTTAATGAGTACCTTCCAGTGAGTAAAAAAGTCAATAACGTGGACAAAAAAATGTAATGAATTGGAAATTCTAACTGGCACAAAAACAGTCAGGTTGAGTAAATATCTAAGCATCTTAGCCTCTCAAGCTTGTAGCATGTTTACTTTTCAGGAAATCTATCTTACCCGTTAATGGAAATCTACTGAATTCACTAGGGTGTATAATGCAGTTCTGAAACATTCTTCTAACAGTTCCAAATAGAGACTGTTATTTTCTGAAGGGTTGTTTAACCACCATCAGGAGATCTGTCTTCCCGAGTTCTAAAGATTCGGTAAGGTACCAGTTTAAGTAAATGTTATATGAGGCATGATTGTAAAAGGAAAAGTACCCTGATATGGATTCCAAAATCCCTGTCTTAGATAACACTGAATTATTCTAGCTTTTTGTTTTTATGATTTTCAAAGGGAGTTGAGACACACATTAACCTTAATGAAAGTATCTATTTACTCCATTTCATCTTAAGAGACTGTCAACATAAAAATATAATTTAAATTGCTCAACACATAGCAACTATTATGCCTCTCTCCCAACATTTAAAAGGAAAAATAAGAAACTACATTTTGGTCATTCTTTGTGACCAAAATGATACTAAACAACTATAGTTGAGTAAACCTTCAATCACTTCTATCCCCTCTACAAGAAAGACATAATACTGATGCTGAAATTCAACTTTTTTGTAATTTTTCAAATCACTTTACTGAATCCTTAGGGAATATGACTAGATGGCCAGGGTTTCCTTCCTTTCCTTTTCTTTAACTCCCAGATTTTCAAAATAGTACTTTGTCATCAAGTTTCTGTCTTGTTACACAACAGCTCCTCTTTGTTGGATGGAGTTAGATCTTTGGAAAGTTATTCTCCCTCACTGCTCCTTTCAATTAATGTAGATGAACAGCAAGTCTATAATTTATCTGAGACCCAATTTAAAAAAAAATAATGAAATAGACAGATACATAAATTCCACTCATCAGAATCTTCTTAGCTGGCAGTTTTAGTATCATTATCAACATAGATTAACCTCTTAAAGTCACAATGTCTGGGAGATACTTTTACTTGGATCATGGTGACGAAAATTTTAAAAATGTTCCAAAATACGTAGCACATCACTGAATGTAAAACAAAAAGCTCTTTCGCTACGATTTATTTTACTATTCCCCAATATAACAAAGAATAGATTTCTAACTAAAAACAACTATTCCTGAAAACTCTAGGAGAGTCAATGCTTATCTGTTACTTTGTAAAAGAACGTCTATGATGTATATTTTTAAATTTTTCTCTGCTTTTTGAATGGTCTGTATATAGCTGGACTTGGATTTTAGGGAAGTATTAGTTGTGTTATTGATTTGGCTAGACTGTGAACTCTTGAAATGACTTTTTTTTTCTTCTTTTATCTCAGAGAAAACATCCTATACTAGATGCTTTTCTGCTTCCTAGATACCCATGTAGATATAAATACCTTTATTATTAATAATGATAGAACCCTTCTACTAAGTCAGTTTATTATGATTCAACTAAATGAATTCAAATACTCTTCCATTAATAAAGTAATATATTGTAAAGCTGTATCAATAAAATGAAAAATACGTATATTTATTCTTCTTCCCTAAGGGGAAGATTTAAGTTTGAATTTGAATGCTGCTTAGCATAAGGTTTTGACGTTAATAGAATCCTAAAGAATGATTTTACATGAGGCAACTAACATTCTTAAATAAGACTAACAGCATTTGAAATGAAGTCACCTCTATCTTGGCTATTTCTTGAATATCTTATCAAGAAAGATCTTAAGTCTAATGTTCACAATTATTTTAAATAATATTGTTTATGAGAGCATAAAAATTTACATAAATGTTCAATTAGTAGTAGTTATCTTCACTAATATATATGAACATTATGTACTATATAAAGATCAAGTTATACAGAAAAATATTTAAACAAATGAAAAATATAGAACTCAAAATAACACATGTCCACTGTAGTCATCATGACACAAATAAGTAATCATGTTTTTATGTTGACATATTTGGAAATGCAGAAATTTTAAAATACTTTGATCAGCACAGAGCAAATTCTTTTTCTATAAATGCATTTCAATATACTCCTCTGTTATCTGTTCTCTGTTATCTGTAGGAGATAACGTTATGGGTATTCTTTATTTCCTCTGTATACATTTGTGTACTTACCTTTTGTTGTTTTTATACATGTATTAATTCTAAAACCAGAAAATGAGGCCAAAAAGATAATTAACTCTAAAATAAACTATGCAAAGAAATAAAGTTTACTAAGTCAAGTATTATATTCAGTTAACTACAAATGATTTTATTTGGCAATACTTAATATTATGTGATCTTTTCATGATTATAATATTAAACTTTAAAGAGCATATTATTCAGTTTATAATATCTACCAAGGATTCCTTCCTTTTAAATTTCTTCACCATCATCATAATTATCAGCATCAGCATCATCAACAACAATAAAAACATACTATTTTGTGCCTTGCGTTTTTGTTTATTCACTAAGTTATGTCTGACTCTTGCAACCCCATGGACTGTAGCCTGCCAGGCTTCTCTGTCCATTGGATTTCCCAGGCAAAAATACTGGAATGGATTGCGATTTCCTTCTCCATGTAATTGAACCTGCATTTCCTGCATTGCAGGCGGATTTTCACCACTGAGCCATCTGGGCAGTCTTATTTTGTACTTACTAAAGAACAATTAGAAAATGTCTGTGCACTTTATCCAACATGTCATAGTTTATAGTTTTAGCATCCCTTCACGTTTTAGTAAGAAATAACTTTCTTTGGTTATTAGGATACTAATATACTTCGAAATTATTCACCAATGGTTAATGGGATTTTTTATTTTATTGCTTTGTTCTTATTTTTTCAAAAAAGATTCAAGTTTATTCTTAGTTACTGATCATATAGAACACAATTGGGAATAGCTTCATTTTACCTATTCAGAGTTTATTTCAGATCCTTGTTTTATATTTGAGGTCAACTGTCTCTAAGTAAATTCACACATCTAAGTACAATATTTCAGTTAGACAATAATGGGCCTTTGATATAGACAGATCTCATATTTACAAACTGATTTTCCTCTGTCATTTTAATAGTTAAATTTTAAGTTATAAACAAGTTGTGACCATTTCTTCATAAAAGTCCAAAGACAAATGTTTATACCCTATTTTTTCTATCACATTAGGAGCAAACCCCTTTAGGGGTTTATTCCCTTTCTTTTTTTTACAAATGTTGATGAAAAAAGAAGTATTTCCATAATAATGTGATTAAATTAAAAAAGGAACTGGAAAGATTCTGCAACATTTTACTTCCTTATATATTTGACATATTCTGAAGTTAACAGATAACAGCAGACTGTTGCTGTTTCAGGCCATACAGTCTGTGTGTTAATTAGGAAGCCTTGATTATATAAGGGCTTCAATTTCCGATTATGCCCGGAATCATGTGCCAAATCAGTTAAAAGTTATTCACTCAGGATAAAACTCAATAAAAAACTTGAGCTGTAGAGACCTTATGAAGTTATAATAAAGAAAACCAATGATTCCTCCAAACATCTCCATTTAAAATGACGTACACTTGATATAATTTTAGTAAGATATAGAAATACAATTCACTTGGAGGAAAGAGTTAAAAACATAGATATAAACTGCTGTGAGGGACAAAATTTGCAATACGGCAATATGGCACAGTGATGCTAATTTAACTATTTCTAAGAAGACAGTATTTTGTATAAACTGAGTGCAATCTATGAGAATAAAAAAAAGTGTGCATTTATGTGAGAGGTATAGCCAAAATCCGAACATTTCAGTTGAAGTTCAATGGAACTACTATGAACATTTTCTCTTAAGAAAACTAAAAATCCAAACTTAGAACTAAGTTTTGCAGACATTATCATTGAGAGGACAATATAGTATTGAGTGTTTGTCACATGATTTTTATAACCTAATATGTTTTATAATCACAATCACTTATAGTATAATGTGTATTCTAACTTTCTTAAAAAATTATTTCAATTATTAACTGTCATAGCACTCCTATAATGCCAGTGTGGCCATGTTCTATCATAAATGAGAAATAAAGTTATTTCTGTGGATTTAAAACAGTTAAAGTTGTAGAAAAAAAAAAAAAGCATGCAGTGACAAATCTGCTTTATCCAACAGAAATATTTTAAATCATTTCAAAATCTGAGATTTATGGGGAGTTCCTTTTAGACATTTTAATTTACTTAAGGTTGTTATTGTAGAATAAAAAAGAAGGGGAGGTAGAAAACGACCTTTCCAACACCGCTTGCTAAAAAGAAAATCTGTCCTCCAATCTGTAGCCTGCTGCCACGAAACCTCTATGTCAGTTCACCTCTCTGTCTTTGTTGCTCCACTTGCTAACCAGGCTCAATATGTTTAGTTTTGTTCCACTATGACCCATACATAGCCTGCATGATCATTCTAAAAAGCAAGTCCAAACTGTCTCTTCCCTGCTGAAAACTCTTTAATGGCATTTACCATTTCCCTTAGAATGAGAAAATAAACAAAGCTTATTAAGGCCTTCTTCAGATTTCCCTGGTGGCTCAGATGGTACAGCGTCTGACTACAATGCGGGAGACCCGGGTTCAATCCCTGGGTCGGGAAGATCTCCTGGAGAAGGAAATGACAACCCACTCCAGTATTCTCGCCTGGAAAATCCCATGGAAGGAAGATCCTGGTAGGCTACAGTCCATGGGGTCACAAAGAGTCAGACACGACTGAGCGACTTCACTTTCACTTTCAGCCTAATAGGGTTCAGGACACACTAACACAAAATATGACACACTGTCATATTAAGATGAATGAGTTTGAGAAATAGAAGCGGAAAGGTCACTCTGACCTTCTTCCAACCCTTATCTCCTGAGGCAAGTCATAAAATCCTCAAGTAAGAGGTGGGATCCTCATCCCCAGAGGAAAGGTGCGTTTTTACCTCCGAAGCCAAGGACATGAGAAGACTCCTAACAAAAAGGCCCTGCTAAGTCTCCCTCAGTTCACTGGGCTTACGTTATACTCCTTAACCTATCCCTCTCTACACGACAACCCAATCTTCATCAAACCTAGCATAAAAATACTCAGATCTGTTTCTTCTGATCTTGATTTGTTGTTGAAGGCTCCTGTGCCACAAAGAACTTATATTCATTCAACTTATATGCTTTTTCTCCTGTGAATGTATCCTTGCCAGTTTCATTTTCAGACCCAGCCAGGGATCTTATGAGGGCTGAGGGAAACATTTTCCTCCTCTACAAGCCTCATTTTTCAATTCAACACTACCTCCACTCCACCACTCTCCCAAAAGGAACCTCAGTAATTTGAACATGTTCTCTCTCACCTTTCTGTTGTCTTCTCTGCCTGGAACTCTCTTCCTCACATCTGAATCTCGCTAACTCTCATTCATTATTCAGGACTCAGCTTAAATATATCCTCTGAGGAATCATCCTCCTTGCTGCTAGACTAGGTTAGATGCCCTTGCAAAGTCTTCCTCTCCTGGATCTTATTATACTTTTTATTATAATGTTTTAATTGTAACCACATAAGAAAGAAATTGTGTTTGTCTTGCACACTGTGGTCTCTCCAGGACCCAGCACAGTGGCTGGTGGTAGTAGGGGCTCAAGTATTTCTTGCTGAATGAAAATATCAGTATCAGTTAGATAATCTTGCAAAATATAAAATACTGTAAAGTACCTTTAACCTGGCAAGCACTACAGAGTACAAAATATAATTTTCTTAATGTATCAATTTCATATAGTCATATATTCAGACAGAGATAAGGTTAAAGATGTATTTTAATATATACCTTCTAGGAAAAGTATATTCAGAATAGCTAGATGAAGCAAGCAATAGCATAAAATTCACTGAAAATAAATACTACTGTGTTCAAAAAAGACAATCATTTGAAAAGCAAAATGTTGATTAGGCATTTTTCCTAAGGTAAACAAAGAAAGAAACAAAACCAACCGAACTAAACTAGAGTGAACTAATCCTCTTTTTTGACCTTTTGAATAGCTACAGAGGAAAGGTGGGGATGGAAGGGACATAAAGTATAAACTCTGAACTAATTTCCTGCTCATTCAAACTTCTGTTTCTTTCCTGACTTTGCAAACAATACAAGAAAAGGAGCGTGCATGCTCAGTGGCTAAGTCATATCCAACTCTTTGTGACCCCAAGGACTGTAACTAGTCAGGTTCATCTGTCCATGGAATTTTCCAAGCAAGAATACTGGAGTGGGTTGCCATTTCCTGACCCAGGGGATCTTCCTGACCCAGGGATAGAACCCATGTTTCCAGTGTCTCCTGAATTGGCAGGAGGATTCTTTACCACCGAACCACCTGGGAAGCCCGGGTAAGAAAAGGAGAGGAAACGAAATTTTAATCAAATAGGAGAATCATTAGGAAGCCTGATCAAATGATTTTTGAAGATGTCAGATCCTGCCAAAACAAGAAACTGAAGGAAAGACAAACAAAACAAAATGGTGGCAGCATTTAATTTTTTTTTCATATATAAGATTCTGTTCAGTTTATTTGTATTGTTTAAAATTAGGGAAATAATAGACAAGAAACTGAAGGGAAGACAAACAAAACAAAATGGTAGCATTTAATTTTTTTTTCTTATTTAAGATTCTGTTCAGTTTATTGGTATTGTTTAAAATTAGGGAATAGGAAAATATGAAAATAAAAAAATCAGTGTTTAAATAAGCTCAACTGTAACATATAAAATATTTGTAGCTTTTTATGTAATATATTATGAAACCATTTCAATTTGGCACTGGTTGAAACAACTTCAGTATAAGTGCTAAAAGTCATGAATACAACTCATGGTGGTTTTGTAATTTCTTATCTGCTTCATTAATAAATATTACATTTGGGTTTTTTTATGGCTACTTCTTAAACTTAAATCGCTTCCTGTCATCTTGAGTCTTATCTTAGATCAGCCTAAATATGCAAAATGGCACTTACTTCTTTTCCCTTCCCCTATATTCTGAGTTTTACATGAAGATAGCAGAATTCTCTCTCACATCAAGCTCAGCTCATATTAGGCACTTGGGCATGCTGTGGAGGAAGGAAAGCTCATCACCTTCTTACAGGTAAACACATTTCTGTTGGTGGGTGGGTTTACTGATGCTCTATTGACTGGCAGCTCCACTGGCACTGAGCCACCAAAGAGGATTTTGAATGTGACACTTGGTTCCTGAACAGACTCTTTCAACACAAGACAAACAGAGGATAACTTTTTAAAAAGAAAAAGAAAGCAATACTGCATATCACTAATTACCTGTTCATAACAGAGGATGTTTTCCTCAGCCATATTTGTAAATGCTGACTTGATATCATTTTGCATGTTTTGTTTCCATCTTTCCCAATCTGCTTTCAGGGCATTATTAGCGCACTCCACTTTATCTTCCAGTTTTCCAATCTCTTCTGTAAGCTGAGTTAGATCACAAAGAGAGATCAGTTGACCTATGCATTCCTGCCACTAAGTAAATTATTTGAATCTAAGATGAATATTATATATTTTTTAAAAGCACAAGAATATTTTTTGTGAAGAGTCGCCAGTATAGTCAGAGATACCATGTAGAGTTTTAAAGGTCTGCGACCAATAGCACTTGACTTTGGAATAATCTCTCAAACCTTGGGCCTCAGTTTCACTATTTATAAATCAAAGGAAAATGAACTACAAGTAACCTCAAAATTCTTTTGCAGTAACTCTCTCATTACCACTGTTTGTGGTGATAATATTTATGTTAAAAAATACAGTTTCACATCTTCAGCTTTTCTTTCCTGCTTCTTACTTTTCAACTGTTTTGAGCAGAATGCTCAATTAACTGACATAACATCCATATAGATTATTCAGTCCAGCCTAGAGGCCCAGGGGATTAACTGGCTACATTCCATTCAGCTGGTAACAAAGGCAGGTTTATATCTCAAGACACGTGACACTTATTCCACACTCCACTAGACAAGTTGTGTGTGACAGTCACACCTCCCCCCCAGATCACCCAGCAACATTTGAGCATGGAACCCACCAATGTATTGCTTTAAATTTAACATATTATATTTATACAAATTTTGATATATTTATCCATATTTTATTTATTCTTATATTCAGCATACATATATTTATTCAGTGCCTTCTATGTATCAGGCATTCTTCAAGGGCCTGGAGATTCAATAATGAAGACAACAGACAAAAATCCCTGCTGTTATCAGAACTTATATTCTATCAGGAAAGACAAACCATAAGCAAGACAAATGAAATATCTATCATTTGATAATAAGTGCCAAAAGGAAAAATGAAGTAGAAAGGTAGATAAGGAGTATAAGAACAATGCAATTTTAGATAAGATGGCTAGGGAAAAATCTAAATAAGAAAGTGTCATATCTAAAGTTGATCTTAGAGTGAATCATGCAGTTCTTAGCAGGAAAAGCATTCCAGGCAGAGAAAAAACAAACAGGGCAATGGTCTAGCGATAGAAGCATGTCTGGATGGTCCAAGAAGAGCAAGGAGACCAGTATGACTGTAGCAGGTGGCAGAGTTAAAAAAGAGGGACGATCCTAGGAGATGCAGTCAGAGAAGCAGTTGGGTGACCAGATCTTACTATGCAGTCCATGATAAAGGCCCTAGGTTTTCTTGAGTGAGACCAAAGGCAGGGACAGTTAAGGAGAAATAACACCATTTCTCCCATGTTTTATTAATAAAAGGGGCATTATACATTACTACTACTCCTTGACTCCAAGTATTCAAAGACGCTGTCATTAAGGTCACCATTACAGACATGTTAAAAGGTAATAATGTCTTAGAATTTAAAAAAAATTGTTATTTTACTTTCAATGCTTGCTTAAAATTTTTATTCATTTCATTTTATTCATTATTTTTTTTACTTCTTATTATTCATTTTGCTATGAAATTTCACTCTGAATTTATTTCATTGCAGCCATATTTGCTTTTATTTCCCTCAGACTAGATGTTTGGTATTATATAAATCTTTTATTATCTGCAAAATGTAATGTGTTAATTGCTCAGTCATGTCCAACTCTTTATTACCCATGGGAGATCTATTTCATATGTAGGGTTGGTTTTCATGGTTTGTGTGTGGTGGGAATATGTAGTTGTTGGTTTTTTTTTTTCCTTAACTTTCTTGTTTTGTTTGTAAACTATCTCAGTGAGGCCATTTATTACTTTTATGGGTACCTATAAACTGTGGTGCTGGAGAAGACTCTTGCGAATCCCTTGGACTGCAAGGAGATCCAACCAGTCCATCCTAAAGGAGACCAGTCCTGGGTGTTCATTGGAAGAACTGATGCTGAGGCTGCAGCTTCAATACTTTGGCCACCTCATGCAAAGAGTTGACTCACTGGAAAGACTCTGATGCTGGGAAGGATTGGGGGCAGGAGGAGAAGGGGATGGCAGAGGATGATATGACTGGATGGCATCACTGATTCAATGCACATGAGTTTGGATGAACTCTGGGAGTTGGTGATGGACAGGGAGGCCTGGCGTGCTGCAATTCATGGAGTCGCAAAGAGTCAGACACAACTGAGCTGAACTGAACTGATGACTCTGTGGGGTAATTATTTTGCTAAATCATAGAGGATGTCTAAAGCGGTGTTGTGTGGGTATGTATGCTCAGTTGCTTAGTCATGTCTGACTCTTTACAACTTCATGGACTGTAGCCCACTAGGCTCTTCTGTCTATGGAATTTTCCAGGTAAGAGTACTGGGGCAGGTTGCCATTTCCTACTCCAGGGGATCTTCCCAACCCAGAGATCAAACCTGTGTCTCTTACATTTCCTGCATTGGCAGATGGATTCTTCACCATTCTGCCACCTGGGAAGCCCAACAGGACATTAATGGGAAGTCTAATAGTGGACTTTGGATGCTGGGGAATAAGCTAAGGTAAAATTACTGACAGGCCAAACTCAAACAGGATCCATAGAAAGCTCATGTGCTGATTACAAAACCTCATTTATAATAACATTAGCAGTTACAGCTACTATTACAATAATACATAGTATATACTGGCTGTCGGGGAAGGCAATGGCACCCCACCCCAGTACTCTTGCCTGGAAAATCCAATGGACGGAGTAGCCTGGTAGGCTGCAGTCCATGGGGTCACTAACAGTCGGACAGACTGAGCGACTTCACTTGCACTTTTCTCTTTCATGCATTGGAGAAGGAAATGGCAACCCACTCCAGTGTTCTTGCCTGGAGCATCCCAGGGATGGGGGAGCCTGGTGGGCTGCCGTCTATGGGGTCACACAGAGTCGGACACAACTGAAGTGACTTAGCAGCAGCAGCAGCAGGCTGGCTGGTGCTTCTGCTCTGGCCCAGAGCAACTGCATTCTTAAAGAAGTCCTGTCCTGTCTCTGACTTCACTCCAATCCACAGAAATGTTTGTAGCCTTATCAGCATGGCACGGAGCTTATATGATTAATGATAGGTTGACCTGATCTCAGACTCCATATTGGTCCTTCACAAGCTGTATGGCATTGGGTAGACTACTTTTTGAAGGCTTAGATTCTTCATCTACAAAATGAACATAAAAATAACAATACCTATCCCATAGGAATTTTTATTTAAAATTGCCTGAGATAATGAACACATTAACTGATGTTCACAGTGTCTGACAATTTGCCTACTAAATGTTATCTATCACAACCCTTACCAGCACCACCATCACCAACTGGTGGAATGGGAGCTGACTGCCTCTCCTCTTCCAGTATTTTAGTCTCTGGAAATATCCTATTCCTCCGCTAGGATCTAGGTATTAATTTCCAGTACAATTTCTTGATTTATTCTCACCAATGTAGATGATAATATATCCAATTCTATATAATTCATTCTAAATATATATTACCAATTCTTATTTTTGCTGGCTATATATAGAGAGAGACTATTTTTATTGATAACTCCATCATGACTTTAGTTTGAAAAATAGGAAAGTGACATTAGGTATTTCCTCACACTGAATCATCTTCCCGTAAGTTTAACTTTTAGGAAACTCTAACTGATAATAAGTACAAAACACTTAATTCAAATTAGAAATAATCTGGAATATATCTTTCCTACCAATTTATAAAGATATATTATTAGATCTCCCTTCCCTTAGTTGACTGAAATTTTAGCAAGTTCTTGCTAAAATATGTCCATACAGATGGTGCAGTCAAGGTTATGAACATAAACACTCAACATAATTTCACCAAAGTGGGAGAATAACATGTTAGGTGCCTGGCAGACCAAAGAAGCCCCTCTAACCACATGGCAAAGTTTCAATAACTCTAAAGGTAGGAAAACTCAATTCTTAGTTTTACTGCAAAACAACATAAAGACTGAGTTTTAAAAGATTAAAGTTTGAATCATTCATTTCACAAATACTGGAAAATTGGCCCTCTGTTGATGGAAAAACTGAAGAAGTAAACAATCCTTTTTGCCAGGAAAATGTTGAAATATCAGAATAAGTAATAAAAGAATGTAACGTGAAAATAATGATTTAGATTTAACCACAGGCTAATGTGGTAATCTCTAGCTTCAGTTATATTCAGCTAAAAAGGAGTCACACGATTAAATGAAAACCATCAATACTAAGAGCTCAGGAAAACAAAACAATGTTCTTCTTCAATAACTTTAGTACTAGGAACAGCAACAATAATAATGAGCATTTATTGTATTTCTGCCACAGGCCACCATATTAAGCTATATGCTTTACATACATTATTTCATTTAATCTGCATTATAATGCTGCGAATTTTGTAATACTGTCTAGCTTTTGGGAGACATACACAAAGGAGAAACTGGGAGAAACATACAAAGGAGATCACATAACTTTCTGTGGCATTATAGAGATTCAAACCAAGTCAAAACACATGTTCTTTCCAGAGTAACTAAATAGCCCCAAGCTACCTTGCCTGTAGCTACGTGTAGCAGAATAGCCCCACGTTACCTTGCCTGTATGCCAATGCCTTTGACTATGTGGATCACAACAAACTGTGAAAAATTATTAAAGAGATGGGAATACCAGACCACCTGACCTGCCTCTTGGGAAATCTGCATGCAGGTCAAGAAGCAATAGTTAGAACTGGACATCGAAGAACAGACTGGTTCTAAATCAGAAAAAGAGCATATCAAGACTGTATATTGTCACTCTGCTTATTTAACTTATATGCAGAGTACCTCGTGAGAAATGCTGGGCAAGATGAAGCACAAGCTGGATGAATCAAGATTGCCAGGAGAAATATCAATAACCTCAGATATGCAGATGACACCACCATTATGGCAAAAAGCAAAGAAAAACTAAAGGGCCTCTTGATGAAAGTGAAAGAGGAGAGTGAAAAAGTTGGCTTAAAATTCAACATTCGGAGAATTAAGATCATGGCATCTGGTCCCATCACTTCAAGGCTAATAGATGGGGAAACTGTAACAGACTTTATTTTGAGGGGCTCCAAAAATCACTACAGATGGTGACTGCAACCATGAAATTAAAAGACACGTGCTCCTTGGAAGACAAGCTATGAACAACCTAGATAGTATATTAAAAAGCTGAGACATTACTTTAACCAACAAATATCCATCTACTCAAAGCTATGGTTTTTCCAAGAGTCATGCATGGATGTGAAGGCTGGACTATAATGAAAGCTGAGCACAGAAGAATTGATGCTTTTGAACTGTGGTGTTGGAGAAGACTTCTGAGGGTCCCTTGGACTGCAAGGAGATCCAACCAATCCATCCTAAAGAAAATCAGTCCTGAATATTCATTGGAAGGACTGATGCTGAAGCTGAAACTCTAATACTTTGGCTACCTGATGTGAAGAACTGACTCATTGGAAAAGACCCTGATGCTAACAAAGACTGAAGGCAGGAGGAGAAGGGGACAACAGAGGATGAGATGGTCGGATGGCATCACCGACTCAATGGACATGAGTTTGAGTAAACTCTGGGAGTTGCTGTTGGACAAGGAGGCCTGGCATGCTGCTGTCCATGGGTTTGCAAAAAGTCAGAGTTAACTCAGTTCATTGACTGAGTGAATGAACTGAACTGAACTTTGCCTATGGCTTTCAGCTTTAAATTAATTCAGCTCTTACCTCAAGGAGTTGTTATCTAATAGAATGGTGTTGTTGTTGTTTGTCCAGCTCTTTTGTGACCCCATGGACTATAGTCCACCAGGTTCCTCTGTCCACAGGATTTCCCAGGCAAGAATACTGAAGTGGGTTGCCATTTCCTTCTCAAGGGGATCTTCCCAACCCAAGGATCGAACCCACATCTCCTGCATTGGCAGGTGGATTCTCTACCAGGGAAGCCAATCTAACAGAAAATAGATATGCAAAAATAAAACAAAAACCAAAGGCAATCATTCAAAGCAGAATGTGATATATATAATAATGGAGGAAAAAAATCAAATTAGAATATAGAAAGATACAGAATGGAGGATTGATTCTAACAGGGGTAGGGGACATTCCAAGTGTTAAACGGCTAGGCAATGAATGGATGAGGGTGTGGCATGAATAAAACCACAGGGATGTTATGGTATAGAGCACGATAAAATAACAGATAAGAAATAGGTTTGGAGGTAGTCAAGAGGAAACTTGGGTTTCCCTGGTGGCTCAGTTGCTGTTGGACAAGGAGGCCTGGCATGCTGCTGTCCATGGGTTTGCAAAAAGTCAGAGTTAACTCAGTTCATTGACTGAGTGAATGAACTGAACTGAACTTTGCCTATGGCTTTCAGCTTTAAATTAATTCAGCTCTTACCTCAAGGAGTTGTTATCTAATAGAATGGTGTTGTTGTTGTTTGTCCAGCTCTTTTGTGACCCCATGGACTATAGTCCACCAGGTTCCTCTGTCCACAGGATTTCCCAGGCAAGAATACTGAAGTGGGTTGCCATTTCCTTCTCAAGGGGATCTTCCCAACCCAAGGATCGAACCCACATCTCCTGCATTGGCAGGTGGATTCTCTACCAGGGAAGCCAATCTAACAGAAAATAGATATGCAAAAATAAAACAAAAACCAAAGGCAATCATTCAAAGCAGAATGTGATATATATAATAATGGAGGAAAAAAATCAAATTAGAATATAGAAAGATACAGAATGGAGGATTGATTCTAACAGGGGTAGGGGACATTCCAAGTGTTAAACGGCTAGGCAATGAATGGATGAGGGTGTGGCATGAATAAAACCACAGGGATGTTATGGTATAGAGCACGATAAAATAACAGATAAGAAATAGGTTTGGAGGTAGTCAAGAGGAAACTTGGGTTTCCCTGGTGGCTCAGATGGTAAAGAAGCTGCCTGCAATGTGGGAGACCCAGGTTTGATCAGGAAGCTCCCCTGGAGAATGGAATGGCTACCCACTCCAGTATTCTTGCTGAGAGAATTCCATGGACAGAGATGCCCGGTGGGCTATACAGTCCATGGCATTGCAAAGAGGTGGACATGACTGAGTGGCTAACACACACATAAGACGAAATACGGGAAATATAGCTGGACAGGCCAACTGAAGACTGACAACTAGAGGGTATAATTGATAATGAGCATAAAATGAATTCTGTAGGAAAAGGTAAGCCACTGAAAGATTTTGGCTAGTAGGAAAGGAAGGAGGACAGGAAGAAAGAAACCAATTAATCTGCACAGGGACTGTGGAAACAGGAAGAAAAATTATGAGGATTTGGCTCACTCCCTTTCACTCATCCAACAGCACTCATTCAGCATCCATCCTTACTTCCTGTGTTAAGAACTACGATGAAGGGTGAAAAACTGACTCTGCCCCAAGAACTCATGCCTAAAGGGAAAAATAAAAACAACTAGATAAAATGTGATAGACATTCAATGTAAAGCAAATAGTGTGTACCGTCCTAAAAGCAAGTTTACTTTGAAGTTTCTAAAAACTGCAAGTGGTTTGTCAAGGTTGGTACCTGGAGTGTGAGTGGGAAAAGAGCAAGAGGAAAAAAGAGATACTACTTTGCAGAAGATATTATGAAGAGGTGGCAAGAATACACAGAAGAACTGTACAGAAAAGATCTTCACGACCCAGATAATCATGAGGAGGTGATCACTAATCTAGAGCCAGACATCTTGGAATGTGAAGTCAAGTGGGCCTTAGAAAGCATCACTAAGAACAAAGCTAGTGGAGGTGATGGAATTCCAGTGGAGCTGTTTCAAATCCTGAAAGATGATGCTGTGAAAGTGCTGCACTCAATATGCCAGCAAATTTGGAAAACTCAGCAGTGGCCACAGGACTGGAAAAGGTCAGTTTTCATTCTAATCCCAAAGAAAGGCAATGCCAAAGAATGCTCAAACTACCACACAATTGCACTCATCTCACATGCTAGTAAAGTAATGCTCAAAATTCTCCAAGCCAGGCTTCAGCAATAT